>OMKI01044003.1:5500-25740 GCA_900302315.1 Phycis blennoides
CCTGAAGGATGCCGTGGTCTCGTCCAGGGCCCAGGCCGGTCTCCCTGGTCCCTGCAGACTAGACAGCCCTGCCACCCCTGAGAGGGTCCGCATGGCCTGCATGGACCGCTTCACAGCCCTGGTAGGACCCCTCTCTGTGGTTCAGGTTAAGTGTGTTAAGGTTAAGTGTGTTTAGGTTAAGTGTGTTCAGGTTAGGTGTGTTTCGGTTAAGTGCGTTTAGGTTAAGTGCATTTAGGTTAAGTATGTTTCGGTTAAGTGCATTTAGGTTAAGTGTGTTTAGGTTACGTGCATTTCGGTTACTGTGCTTAGGTTAAGTGTGTTTACATTAAGTGTTTTTAGGTTGATTATGTTGATGTTAAGTAATCAGTATTGTGCAAGCGTTTAGGTTAAGTGTGTAGGATACATGTAAGTCAAGTCATCATCAGTAATAATCAGTAATACTTTGTTCTGGTTGTACAGTGTCCTCCAGCCCAACCTGGGACCTTCCAACCCTGGAATGTCCAGGTGTAGGACTACCCTCCTACCAGCCTACCTACACATCTATCTATCTATCTATCTATCTATGTATCTATCTATCTATCTATCTATCTATCTATCTATCTATCTATCTATCTATCTATCTATCTATCTATGTATCTATCTATCTATCTATCTATCTATCTATCTATTCATCTATATCTATTTGTATATCAATTAATCAATCAATCGATCAGTCAGTCAGTCAGTCAGTCAGTCAGTCAGTCAGTCAGTCAGTCAGTCTGTCTGTCTGACAGCAAGCCGCCAATTTGGCTTGGTCTTTTTTGCGGCTAGGTCCGAGCGTTTAGACAGATTGCGGTAAATCGGGGGTCAATTTTCATCACTTCTTCCGCGCACAGCATAAAAAACCATAGCAACTGCATTCACGATTAACGAGATTAAAAAAATGCCCAGTGCATCAGACCACAGTGTTGACTTGTTCTCCCACCATTGTTGTTTTGAAACTGACACTGGTGTCACATGGCTAAATATTTTTCCAACGCATGTGTTGTACGTCACTGTTCACGCCCAACTTCGTGCTTCACGTCACGTCACGTTTACTCCTACAACCAGTGCCGGCTTTTTTGAAAAGAAGGAATATTACACCTCCAGTTCACACAGACAAGAGGGCAGATTGCAGCCTTTACCTGGAAGCAAATGTGGCCCATTTTCTAGCTAAAATGGCTTGAGATTCTGGTTTGACTTTGAGCTTGCCGTCGTTTCCTGCTATCGATGTTTGGTTGTTGGCTGTGGTAATAAAATCTCTACACAAGACTCTTGGTCACGTGTCCAAATAATTCAAAATCTTCACAAAAAACACACACACACACTTAAAGTCGAAGACGTTTGGATTCGGTTTCCTCCTCTGTGGCGACATGAACCTTCCTGTCCATCTGAGGTCCACTTTCAGGGCCTTCTGGTGTGTCCTCCATTCTGCATGGGAGCAACCTCCCTCATATCAGTGGCTCCTGGCCCACACAAGAAGATCCTCACACACAACGGCTCTCACACACCTGGTTCTGTTTATTTCTTCAGCCCCCAGGGTCTTCATTAAAATGGTTCTTTGTTCATTTCATATTTAATTTCTTATTTACTCTATTTTACTTCTATCGGTCTTTCATTTATCATCTTTAAATACTACGTTTAATAACAATGTATTAAGTCTATTACTCTAGTAATCCTTCGGGAAGTATTATATTGTTTGTATAGCCATTTTAATAAGTCATCTTCCTTGTCTATTTTAAAACAGGCTCTACCAGTGTAGAACTATCTCTAAACTACATCCCACTGACAAGAAACGAATGACCAACCTCCCATTCTATTGGTTGATTCGTAAGTGTTTAGGTTATGTGCATTTAGGTTGATTGTGTTGAAGTAAAGTGTTGAGCTTAAGTGTTGAGGATAAGTGTGTTGAGGTTAAGTGTTAAGAAAAACCTCCCATGCGATTGGTTGATTCAGAGTTCCTACAGTCCCTTGACCTCTTGAGGAGAGTCCCTAACCGGTTGACTCCTGACCTCTTGAAGAGAGTTCCTCGCTGGTCGACCCCTGACCTCTTGAAGAGAGTTCCCCGCTGGTCGACCCTTGACCTCTTGAAGGGAGTCCCTAGCTTGTTGACCCCTGACCTCTTGAAGAGAGTCCCCAGCTGGTTGACCCCTCTACTGTGGGATGAGAGTGCTATGCATTTCTATTTCCATACACATAGGGCATTTAGCAGATGTCCAAAGCAACTTACAATAAGTACATTTGTCAGAAGAAGGTAAAACACTTCATTGCTGTTAATCTGGCCTATCATGCTAAGTGTTAAGATACAAAGAGGGGGGAGGGGGTATGTAGATGTGATGAACACAGAAACAAACAGAGCAGATAGAGCAGCACAGAACAGAGCACAATAGAGCAGGCGTCCTTGTTTGTCAACACACACACTTTTACTTTGGTGGTTTGATGTGTTTTAGTGCTGCTACCATCACTGGAGCATTTTGAGTTCATGTCATGTTTTCATTATTTTGTCAGTCATTTGATTGCTTATTTGCCTATAATAAGCAATAATAAATAATAAAAAAAATATTAACAAATAAATAAAAAACAAATGATTAACATTATGATAATCTTTTGATTAACATTATGATAATCATTTGATTAACATTATGATAATGATAATCATTAACAAATGATAATAAACCTTTGTATCGCTTCAACAATGAAGGCCTAGTTTGCAGCTCCAGCAGGTGAGGTAAGGGTGGGTCATGAGACCATGACCCAGAACATGGTCGAAGGTAAAATGAACCTGATTTATTTTATTAGCTGTGAGGGGGGCGGGGGAATACAAATTAAACATTAAGGTCTTCCCAATCAGGTCCTTTGTGAACTGGATTCCTTCTTCTTGGGTTTCCTCTGCTTGTTTCCTCACCAGTCTCTCCCCCTCTGCTAACCTCACGAGGAGATCCCTGGATCATCTGGACGTTTCCTTTTGCTTGATGCAAAATTAAAACTCAGGGTTCTCATGTCCCTCACTGCTCTAGAAGGCCTGTCTTTTAAACAGGGCTCTGCAGGGCCAGCATTTCACTCACATTTGCAAGTAAAAAGAAATGTGAATGAAAGAAAGGTTTTACAATAAAAATAAATATTTCCCACAATGCATCACAGCATGCTTTAAAAACAATCTGCACTGTGAGCTCGTGAACGACACACTGGCTTGAAAATGAATACATGTGTGTACTTCTGTACATGTATATAATCACATGTTTACCTATGTTTCCTATGTTTGTGTTTATTTATACTTAGTATGTTTGCGTACTAGGTATGTATGTGTACATGTCCATGTATGTATAGTGTGTATGAACCAGTTCCACCAACAGTTCATTTCCAGCCTCTACGTGAGATCAGCTTGTTCAGTCTGTTGTTCACACAGGTGGATTACTATGGATGTGTATTGCAACTTTTCAAAATCTAACATCTTGAAAACTATGCTAACTATTGCTTAGATATTTCATCGAAATAATCAGCTCATCATGCTGATGTATAATATGTGAATGTTGTGTAAATATTGTGGGAGTAGATGCAGTTTATACATTTTACTAGGTTTCAATGTTTTGACTGGGACAGCCACTTACACACACAGGATTTCCAATTAACTTTAATTATCTTAACTATATGCACTATTGCTTCTCAAAGTCATATGTAGCACTAGTGTCCACTAATAACACTATACTCGCCACTGGACCAGTTCTAGGTTCTGATTGGAGTGGGGTTACAGATTAAGAGTAGACCAGAGACCAGGATCTTTAGATAACAAAGCCGGCACTTTACTGAAGGTAAATGTAGACAAGACAAATAACAAACATCCAAATAAAATATAGCATCCTGCAGGTATCAAAGTCAGTAAGTATTTATTGGGACCTTTTGGTCTTTCCTATATGGGAAATATCCTTCCGATATGGGAATGAAATTTGTTCCCTGCATTTGACCCATCCTATGGTACATAGGAGCAGTGGGTTGCTGTGTTCATTTGACCCATCCTATGGTACATAGGAGCAGTGGGGCTGCTGTGTTCATTTGACCCATCCTATGGTACATAGGAGCAGTGGGCTGCTATGATCTGTGCCTGGGGAGCAAGTTGGGGTTCAGGGTTCAGTGTCTTGCTCAAGGACACTTCAACACGCAGACAGTTTGGAAGTGGGGATCAAGGGGATCGAACTGCCGACCCTACGGTGAGTGGTACGACCCGCTCTGTCCACCCGCTCTACCCACTGAGCTACTGCCACCCTGTAGAGGCACTTGAGTAGAATTCACCTTAAATAATTCACCTGGGTTGGGGGATTTGATTCAACTACATATTTTATATTTAGTTAGACTAACTAGACTAAGAGACTAACTATTTTATTCTAGGTTGATAGGCTGTATCTAATTATTTTTTTTAACTCTGTCATGATCTGTGTCTGTATCGTCTGGCTTTCATGTGTTTTGGTTATTCCCTCTGTGGTTTCCCTCCTTTGTTGATTGCCCCGTTGTGTTTCACCCGTGCCTCGTTCCCCTCACCTGTCTTGTGTTTGTAATTAGTTCCTTGTGCATTTAAGTCCAGTCTTCTGTTTAGTCCTGGTCAGAGTCTCGTCGTCACTGCCGTTGGTGTTTGTATGTCTGCTCCTGTTATTTCTGTCCATACCTATTATTTGTAAGTACTATTGTCGAGTTCTGTCAGGTTTACTCAGTTCCTGCTCAGACTTGAAAAGAGCCTGGTCTGAAGAATGCCAAGGTACAACTCAAATCTTCCTTTAGTTTTCCTTTTATAGAGGTTTCAGTTCAATTCCAATTTAGGTTGATAACCTTAAAAATAAGTAAAGAAAGCATTACATTACTTTAAACTTAAACAAGCACATCACAGCTATTACTGTAAGAACGGTAGTTCAAGCTAAACAATTTAGTCTCAATTGACATAAATAAACACTGAAACAAGTACTTTGATTTCACATTTCTCAAATAAATTTTAACATTCAAATCAAGTTAATCAACAATCAATACAAATGTCCATTTCTCTACCAGTTGCGTCTTGACCGTGAGCTGAGTGATCTTATGTTTTGCTGTTTGCTCCTGTGTTAAACAAACTTTTCTCCTTTTTGTTCAGACCTTTTCTAATTCATGCCGGTGTGCAGGCTGCTACAGGAAGTTCAGGGGATTCCTTTGACTGTTTTATTCTTCCTCTGCCCCCCCCCGCAGGTTCGGAGTGGGAGCTGAGCTGCAAGCGAATTGTCTGTGCCTGTTTGAGTGAGTATGGTTTCAGTGCTTTGAGTTGACGTGACAACTATCAAATTCACTAAAGGCTACTCGTGTGTGTGTGTACTGCTCATCTCTGCATCTGGGTCCACCTCCTCCACAACCCGTGGCCGTAGACCGTCTGACTGAGATGTTATGAGGTTATTTATTAGTAAATTCCATGCAAGATGTATGTAGAATGTGAAGTGTCCAGTGAAATGTATCCTAAATTTGTTGGTATTCAATAGATGTGCGTATTTGACGTTCCCTGAAACCCCAGAATTCTCGCGAGAGCATTTCCAGGCTACATTCAACATGAACTTCACCACTGAAACATACTGAAGCTCGAATGCAAGTTGTCCTTGCAACTGGGAGGGCTGGGAAATTAATTTCCCAGAATTTCCCCTCGGATCAAGTTTTTATAGCCATCTCTCTCTCCCTCTATCTATGCTCACGAAGCATGGACTGAATACAGCTTCCGCTGTTATTTAAATGTAACTCTGAATATCTGCAGTCTGTTAGTAATGTTTTGCCTGTCAGTTATGTTGGCTAACCTCTACGTTGTATTTTTTTCTGTTTGCAGCATTGTAAACGACATCAACAGACTTTGTCACAACCACTGGAAAGATATGACTTGTGTCCGTTGCACATAAATGGCTATCAGCCAGTAGCCATTTGTGCTGAAACTGTCCCAGTTATACATTTTCCATATACTCCATAATCCATCCAGTCCGCCTACTTTCACCCTCGAAATATCAACCGCCTCCGCCCGTCACTCACTCCCAACAGCGCCGCCATCCTGGTCCACTCTCTAGTCACCTCTACGCCTGGATTACTGTAACTCCCTTCTGTTTGGTCTCCCCCACAAACTCCTCCAGCAGGTCCAAAACGCTGCTGCCCGTATTATCACCAAAACCCCTGCCATCTGTCACATCACCCCCATCCTACACCAACTTCACTGGCTCCCTATCAAACACCGTATTGAATATAAGATCCTCCTCAATACATTCAATGCCATACATACACCCCCCCATATCTGTCTGACCTCATCCAAATCAATACTCCCACCCGTTCACTTAGATCCGCCTCCTCCATCAACCTACACGTCCCCCCAGCTCGTCTGTCCACCATGGGGGCACGAGCCTTCAGCCACTCCGCCCCACGCCTCTGGAACAGCCTTCCCCCGGACATTAGAAATATGGACTCACCTCTCACCTTCAAATCCCACCTCAAAACACATTTATTTAGGCAGGCATACTCACACATGGACTAAAAATCTGCTGCAAGCTCTGTGCTTTTTTAAATCAGTTTTAATTGTGTTTTTTGCCTTGTTTTTATGCTTGTCAGGCGACCTTGAGTGCCCTGAAAGGCGCCATATAAAATAAATGTAGTATTCATTATTTTCAATGTCCATGATGTAGAGATGGCCTGCCTTGTTCCAGGAGGATCAAGTAAGAAAGCTCAATCTGTTTATGGCTAATATGAATGTTTTGTTTCCATTTCAGTTCATCAAGCCATGCATAAATTCTAAATGACTTATTTGGGAGCACTGTGCTTTTTCCTTTTGTATTTTTTTATTAGGTGAAAGGAGTTCAGAAGAATTACAGCCATTCCACTTGAGCCGGCATTCCTGAGTAAACTTGAGTTACACACCACAGCTTCTGAGACTGAGAACCAAATACAATAGCACAGGACACCACACACCCACTCAATCACCAGCTCACTGTACTGCCCTCTGGGAGCAGGTGCAGGTCACCTCACTGTACTGCCCTCTGGGAGCAGGTACAGGTCACCTCACTGTACTGCCCTCTGGGCGCAGGTACAGGTCACCTCACTGTACTGCCCTCTGGGCGCAGGTGCAGGTCCCTGAGGTGCAGAAGGGCTCGCTTTGGCAAAAGCCTGGTACCCGCAGCCATAGCAGCCCTAAACAGGGTGACTCGCTGAGGGAACTACGAGTCTTGTTTTCATGTTGTTCTGCCGGTCATTAGTGTGTGCTGTTGTGTTGCACTTAATGTATTTCTGTATGTCATTGTTGTGGGATGTGTTAAGCTGATGTACAGTGATGTGGAAAAGTTGTTCCCTCCGGGGACAATAAAATCTAACTAACTAACCAAGGGAGTAGCTGGAACAAAGATTCAGCCTTTATTGTATACTCTTTGCCAGGTACTTTTAGCCTCATCACACTGTTCATTTATTTTTTATTTACATAGTGTAACGCTTATTCCGCCACCAGTTAAAAGTTTGTAGACACCTACTCATACAGTATGGGTCTTTCCTTTTTCTGATTATTCTGACATATTTTGCACTCTTGGTAATCTCTCAACCACCGAGAGTAGTTTTCAAATATAAGGCATTTTGGATTGCACTTAGTTTATTAAGTGTTTCTTATGCATTGTTTGTATATTGTACAATTGTAAATAAAAAATATAGCTGCAAGCAGCAATGGGAGGGCGAGCAGCGTGGCAGGGTAACCATAGCAACACGGTAGTACCGTCAGACGCATGGCCGGTTAACAATTTTCGGCTCAAACACCAGCAAATTGACAGATACGCGCCTACTTCCTGTTTGGCGGCTTTGTCATCGAACTTGACTGGCTTTGAAGGCCATGTACGAATGTCACTGACCGCCAGATTTATTGTGCAACATCAGGATGAGGTATGCCAAGTTTCGTTGACACCTTTTTGCTAATTATAGCGCGCCCTAAAGTTCAAAGGTCACAAGGGAAGTGGTCAGGAGTCCAGGTATAAAGTTTGGTGTTGCTATGTCAACGCATCGCTGAGACATGGGCTCACTTCCTGTTTGGCGGAGACATTACATTCAAATTCTTCAAAATGGCATCTGCGTTGGACACTATTGGCATCATCATAACCAGCTTTTTGAGATGGCCATGTAGAATGCTTCTCAATTGACATGAATAAAAAACTAAGAATACGAATTGTGAATGAACTTACGAATTGTAAGAATATCATTCCCAGTGTCTAAATAAGGTTGGTTGGAAGAATGCCAGTAGCGTGAGATGTCATCACAGCAAATGTTTGCTGCTTTGAGGAGCGTAACATATAAAACTATTTGCTGTTTCGTCTGTTCACTGCTTAACCCTATGTGTGTGAGGACTGTACAAACTTTTAGTTTTATTATGCCATATACAAAGGAGACACATTGGTTGCAAAAAACAGCTCCATAGTATCAACCAACAAAGAGATGCTGTCATTTGCAGCCTCAGAGTACTTTGGAGAAAGCAATGATGAGCTGTTTCAGATATACCCATTTGTAATGATACGGTTATTTCTGTTGACATATTAGACAGCCATTCCTTCTGTCTTGTCTATAGAGTGCTCTGGGTATTTGATACATGTACATACATGTACATTTGATACAGTGCATGGTTTAGTGCCAAATATAAGTTACTTATTCTCAGTTATCTTACCAAGGTTTGGCAATGAAGCATGTACTTGGAATACCCCTTGCTGTGTCATGGATAGTGGAGTATCTCCTTTGTTAATGCAATGTTGTGTTGTGTTTTTCTTTAATCAAGGACAATAACTGAAGTTGCCAGTCACAAACCATGAAGATCCTTCTGGTCTAACTCCCAAGATGAGCCAGTGGATGTTGCACTTATAATCGATGGCGCTCACAAGTGCTAAATGTCGTAACAAAACAAAGGCATGTATACTGCTGATGGGACGGATGTGATTCTCTCTGTCCCTTTATTTCTCTTTCTCTTGAATGAGTATGTATTTGATACAAAATTGTGACTTGCCCAGTTGTTGGTTAATTTTGGGACAATTGCTGTCCTGCCTATATCGGAATAATAATTACAAAAAAAAGACAAGAATGATTTCCACAACTTGCGACGCGGCTAAGCCTTTCGGTTAAAGTTCTTGTGCGTACCATAGAATCCAAGCCTGGCGGCGCCCCTGCTGTTCATCAATGTAGCCTATTATTGTTTGTCGTTAATCTGTGATGAAATCATGTGTTGTTTAATGTTGGGATAATTGGTGTAGGCATACTGCCTATATCAGAATAAAATAGAATAAAACAGTGGCCCACCCTACTTCGCAAAAGTTCACCCTGTTGAAAAATCCTGGCTACGCCACTGCCCCCGCCATTAGCGAACCCATCGTCCCTGGACAGAGGATAAGGATCTGGCTCCGATGTGGCGCGTGTTTCCACACGGACCAGTATGCGGACGGACAGGGAGACCGCAAGTCGACTCGTGAGTGTTGTGTCTGGTAATGTAGCGAATGTATTGTTAACGGAGTGAAGTATGTAGCTGAATCAGTGGGCACCTCACTGTTCGCTGTTTTGCTCACGGCAAAACGGTAGGCTCTGGGAAAACGAGACCCTCGCTTTTCACACACACACACACACACACACACACACACACACACACACACACACACACACACACACACACGCCTGATAAGGTATTTTACTACACCCTCTCAAAAATCCCACTATGATGGTAACGCCCGTTTGTTGGAAAATGGGAATCTAAATCCAACCCGTTATCATATTTTCAGGTACTCCCCTGTTATTAAAGATTTTTGGAGAGAGATACATTGTTCGTTACAAGATATTTTATGTCATGTACCCCTGGAGAGTAAAGCCATATTTTTTTGGAAATGGCTGAAAAGAGACAAATATCTATTGACTATATTGCTGGTAGCTGGTAAAAAGGTTCTTACAAGGAAATGGTTGTTAAACGAGAACCCAACGCATGGATGAACATTACAACGGGCATTTACAAAATGGAGAATATAACGGCATATGTCAACAGTAAATTTGGATTATTTGTTGTCCCACTGGGTTAACTGTAGGCCAGACTTTATTTTTTCAAATTTGTGATTATACGATAAAGAAAAGATCTCTCCCTGATAGTTAGTAGTTTTCACTGTTCTGATGTTTGTTTTCTTATGTTTGTCACATTTTCAAAATGGGGTATTTCAGAAAAACACAACTGGACGATAACATTTGAAACCCAATGTATGGTAAAGTTTTTGTGCTGAATACCAATACAAAGTGTATATATATATATATATGTATGTATATATATATATATATATATATATATATATATATATATGAACCAAAACCCAACTATTACCCCATTAGAACCCCTAACCCAGCTGCTGCTCCTCCTTCACACCCTTCTCCCTGCAAAGGAACACAGATTGAAAAACACACAAAAAAAGAAATGGGGTCTGGGAGATGGTGGGCCAGTGCAGTGCAGTCACCTGACTAACAAACACTTGGAAAAACAACACAAACCTGACCAAAATATTCTACCAACCCAACCCCTCTCGCGTCACATGACATCCCAGGAGTCCAAAACACCAACTCCCGTCGTCCCACGCCCTTCCGAGATATTTTGTGACTCTCAAAAATGACAAAGAAAACCCTCAGAGGCAAAAACATAACCAAATAACCAAGTCCATCCGTTCCTTCGTCCTCCTTCCTCCGTCGCTCCCCTCCCTCGATTCTTCCTCCCTGGTCACCTCCCCAGCTTCCCTCCACCTTTCCAGTCCCTGCCCTCCCTCCTCATCTTCAATATTCCCCTCTCCTTACTTTCTCCGGGGCTGTGGTCGGTTCGTATTTCTTCCAAGAGCCTTGAGCGCTACAACCAGGAAGTAACAAATGGACAACTTCATGGAAAACAACTTTTAATGTTTAGTAATGTTACACGTACATACACGGACAGTTCAGCGGCCAGGCCCTGTCGTGCAGCGTCGGGGCCCTGCGGTGCAGCAATCAGGCATAGTACTGAAGGTTGGCCTTCTTCTTGGCCTGCACCTCCAGGATTCCCTCCATGTAGTCCTCGTGGTTGAGCTCCGTGGCGCCACGCCGCAGCGCGATCATCCCCTGAGAGGGCAGACACGTCCAAACGGCACGTCACACTCGCTCCCCCTCGGCGCAACGGCAGCCACCTCACCTCACCTCACCTCACCTCACACGACCCTGAGCCGCTGTCAGGGTCGTGCGAGAAAAGCTCTCTGGGCGCCTCAATCGGAAGCGTTGGAAGCACTTTCGGGACACACTGGGTGGATCTGAAGCCACCGTCCAAATCAAATCCAAACCTCTCTGACCCTGTGTGAACAAGTAATTGCCCCATGAACCTAAAGCCCAGTGGTGCCATCCCCGGCAGCAATAACTGCAATCAAGCGTTTGCAATAACTGGCAATGAGTCTTGCACGTCGCTGAATGTTTTTCCAAAAGTCTTGGGGGATCATCAAGATGTTTCTTGGCAAATGTCAGACAAGCATTTGTGTTCTTTTTGGTCAACAGTGGTTTTCCCCTTGGAACTCTCCCATGGATGCTATGATGCATCCATCCGTACTACCTCTACAATTACCACCTCCACTCGCACTCTGTTCATTGTTTACTGTTGTTACTTACTGTTTACTACTGTCACTTTTTCAATATTGCACTACTCATGTACAATACTGCACCTTAATCGCTCCTTTGCACTTCTGGTTAGAACGCCAACTACATTTAGTTGTCTCTGTACTTGTACTCTGCACAATGACAATAAAGTTGAATCTAATCTAATGTCCAGGTGTTGCTCATCTGTTGTTGAATTTCTTAGGATCTCGGCATGATGTGTTGCTTTTGGAGCTCTTTTTATCTACTCCAGGCAGGTTCTATTTAAGTGACTTCTTGATACAACAGGTCTGTCAGTCATCAGGCCTGGGTGTGGCCAGTGAAAATGAACTCTTTCCAACAAATGTGGTTAATCACAGTTCACTCATGATTTAACAAGATGGGCAATTACTTTTTCACACAGGGTCAGAAAGGTTTGGATTTTTTTTACCTAATTAAATAATCATAATTTAAAAACTGTATTTTGTCTTTACCCAGGTTATGTGTCTCATTTTAAAATTGTTTTGATGATCTGAAACATTTAAGTGTGACAAATATGCAAAAAAATGAAATCAGGAAGGGGGCAAATACTTTTGCACGGCACTGTATACACACACACAGACATACAGACGTATGTATATGTATACACACACACACACACACAGGAATGCTTACCGCCTCAACACACACAGCTTTACACTGGGCTCCGTTGAAGTCATCGGTGCAGCGGGCCAATTCCTCATAGTTGACATCAGGACTGCCAATCAAGACCAAAAATCAATCAATCAAGTTTGTTGTCACATACTGGATAACAATGTACATTATTACCAGCAGTGAAATTCTTGTTGCTCAGGTCATTCAACTTTGCGATATAAAATAATATAAATACAAAAAAAATGAAAGGAAAAAGAAAAAAAAAAAGAAAAAAGGGACAATATAAACAGAATTTAAGAATAAAATTAAGAATAAAATGCGTGCGTTTTACACGCATACGTGCGTGCGTGCGTACGTGTGTGTGTGCGTGTGGGTGCGCGCGCAGTGTTGTATCACTGCACACACACACATAAACAACGAGTGAATGACCCGGACGTGACCGGGGCGGCGCCACGCGACGATAAACCATGACGTCTGAACCGCCATCGGTAAAACGGACTCGTGTTGTGAGGGACCGGTTTCTTCGTCTGGACCTGATGAGACGGGGGGTGGGGGGTGGGGGGTCCTACCTGACGTTCATCTTGCGCGAGTGGATCTGCATGATCCGGGCCCGGGCCTCTTCGTTGGGTGTCGGGAACTCGATCTTCCTGTCCAGGCGACCGGAGCGCAGGAGGGCCGGATCCAAAATGTCCACTCGGTTGGTCGCCGCTATTACCTAGGCGACCAAAAAAAAAGTTTGCGATGAATCGGCGCGCACTGCGCTAGTGAAGCTAGCAAAACATGAGCTAACAAAACATGAGCTAACAAAGTGACCCTTCAGTCAAACACCGGTGAAGTGAAGACACAGAAACCAAGTTTCAAAGACCAGCGACGCAAACAGGTCAGGGGCAAACAAGGTTGCGTGGCTTGAGAGAAGTTTAGATTCTCTTTGCAGGCTTGTGACTCCCTAAACTATCATCTGTTAAGTCACAGGTTATATTTATAAGGCCATACATCAATAACATATGGTATCCACGAATATGACATCACTTCTAAAGGAGGGCTTTACAGTATTGTGCAGGTGAACTGTGCTAGATGTAGCGGGCCTACTGTACTGTAGAGTGGGGTCTTCATCTTTAGGGCTAGATGTAGTATTAATTTTGATATTTATTGGTATGTCGAATGTGAAATGTAATTCTCCACACTTTCAGTAAAATATCAATTATAGGATTAAATTATAATCAAAAGTTTCCCACACATTTGACTCCCAAGTGTAAAAATGTGTAGCGAAAGGCACCTCATGGATGAGGGGGTTATGATGACTGAGTGAGCATTGTTGAACACATCCATGTTTTGGAGACGATGGTGTTTGAGGTGGTTTCCCAGTACCTAACCCTGACCCCTGACCTGCGTGTTGGGTCATCATCATGTTAACACAAGTCCAACTGTACCTAACCCTGACCCCTGACCTGCGTGTTGGGTCATCATCATGTTAACACAAGTCCAACTGTACCTTGACTTGCATGTTGGGCTGGAACCCATCCAGCTGGTTCAGGAGCTCCAGCATAGTTCTCTGGACCTCCCTGTCCCCAGCCTTCTCACTGTCAAACCTACGCACACACACAAAAATAGTATTTAGGGCTGGGCGATTTCGCCTAAAAACAAATTCCTTTGGCAATTTTTCTCCAAAACAAACTAAAAAGACATATGGTGTGGGGGAGGGACTTGAGAAACACTTCATTGCTGTTAATACAGTAAGAAAGTCACCAGAACAAGTTTCAAGCATTCCAATTGCTAGGTTAACCATTGCTAGTATACAACATCTCTGGCCTATGATGCTAAGTGCTAAAATACAAAGAGCAATTATAAAGTGCTAAGACATACAAGATACAAGTGCATGAGGGGAGGTTTTAAAAAAAATTCAATACAATTCCATCGATTAATTGAGTCATGACCTACTAGAGTGGTGAGGACAAGATTAATCATGTCGTATTAGAGTGGACAGGACTATTCATGTCCTATAAGAGTGGACAGGACTAATCATGTCCTATTAGAGTGGTAAGGACAGGACTATTCATGTCCTATTAGAGTGGACAGGACTATTCATGTCCTATTAGAGTGGTGAGGACAGGACTATTCATGTCCTATTAGAGTGTGGACAGGACTAATCATGTCCTATTAGAGTGGTGAGGACAGGACTATTCATGTCCTATTAGAGTGGTGAGGACAGGACTAATTAAGTCCTATTAGAGTGGTGAGGACAGGACTATTCATGTCCTATTAGAGTGGTGAGGACAGGACTATTCATGTCCTATTAGAGTGGTGAGGACAGGACTATTCATGTCCTATAAGAGTGGACAGGACTAATCATGTCCTATTAGAGTGGTGAGGACAGGACTATTCATGTCCTATTAGAGTGGTGAGGACAGGACTATTCATGTCCTATTAGAGTGGTGAGGACAGGACTATTCATGTCCTATTAGAGTGGTGAGGACAGGACTATTGGAGACATGCTTACCGCTTGGTGCCGATGGCATCCAGTTCATCGATGAAGATGATGGACGGAGCTTTCTCTTTAGCCAGAGCGAAGGCATCCCTCACTAGCTTGGCTCCGTCTCCAATGAACATCTGCACTAGCTGAGGCCCAGCTAGCTTCAGGAACGTAGCCTAGCCATTCAAATACATACACTAGCTTAGCCATTCTGATACATGTAGATTATCTTAGCCTAGCCATTCAAATTCACATAGACAAGTAGGACAAGATAAGGCCAGGGCCTCATGGGGTAAGAGTTCATGTGAAGTGGTTAGAGGTCATGTATGGGGGGGAGAGGTTGTAGGGTTAGTGTACCTTAGTCTGGGCAGCACATGCTCTGGCCAGCAGTGTTTTCCCCGTCCCCGGGGGTCCATACATCAGAACTCCTTTCGGGGGCTGGATCCCCAAGTTCTCAAACTTCTCCTTGTGGTTCATTGGCAAAACGATGGCCTCTACGAGCTGCAGGAACATCAACCATGTTAGCCTCACCCCAAACATGGTAGCCTCACCCCAAACATGTTAGCCTCACCCAACCATGTTAGCCTCACCCCAAACATGGTAGCCTCACCCAAACATGCTAGCCTCACCCAACCAATGTTATCCTAACCCAGACAATGTTAACATCACCCAAACATGTTAACCTCACCCAGACAATGTTAACCTCACCTCAAACATGTTATCCTAACCCAGATAATGTTAACCTCACCTCAAACATGTTATCCTAACCCAGACAATGTTAACCTCACCCAGATAATGTTAACCTCACCCAGATAATGTTAACCTCACCTCAAACATGTTAACCTCACCCAGATAATGTTAACCTCACCTCAAACATGTTAACCTCACCCAGATAATGTTAACCTCACCTCAAATGTGTTAACATCACCCAAACATGTTAACCTCACCCAGATAATGCTAGCCTAACCCCACCATTAGCCCAAAAGACAGGAAAGCAGAGCACCGGGGACAGAGTGAGAGCGCTGCACCTCTTGGATCTGCTTGTCCAGGCCTCCTATGTCGCTGTATTGTTCAGTAGGTCGCTCATCCACCTCCATGGCCTTCACTCTGGAGTCGTACTCCGTAGGTAGGGTCTCCAGCACCAGGTATGAGTCCTTATTCACACCCTAGAATCACGTCCACATACTATGAACACATCGTGTGCACACAAGTGAACTGTTTGTGCTGAACCGTATGCTGCACGGACCGTGGTTACAAAGTACATTCAACAAAATTAACTAAATGTCAGGTTGAGTCGTATTGACTGTTATATATAGATATATATATTCACACTGCGTATGAACAAACATTGTACAGACACAAACATATCTCACCACCAGATCTCCTGGTTTCAGTTTGTCTGCGTCCACCAGACCGATCACAGGAAGGAAGTAGGTCTGAAAGAGACAGGAAGTGTTACTGGGGCCAGGATGCTAACAGGGTAGGAGTGTAGCTGTATCTCACCAGGATGCTAACAAATGCTAACAGGGTAGGAGTTCAGTAGTGTATTTCTAGGATGCTAACAGACGTTAACAGGGATATCTACCTGTCTGGTTGAGGTTTTGATCACGGCACATTTTCCTTTCCTCTGGGCATCCAGATCAATGTTGGCTCCGTCTTCCTCCTGGTCGTTAGGGTCCACATCCAACAGCTGAAAACAATCAATAGTCAATTCAACATTCATGAAGGTGAACGTGTGCGCGGGGCTAGGGCTAGGGTTGGGTTAGGGGTTGGGGCTAGGGTTAGGGTATATTAGAGTTGGGGCTAGGGGCTAGGGCTGGGTTTGAGGTTGGGGATAGGGCTATAGGGTATATTAGGGTAAGGTATAGGGTTAAGGTATATTAGGTTTAGGGCTGGGGGATGGGGTTAGGGCTGGGGATAGGGCTAGGGTTAGGGTATATTAGGGCTAGGGGTTAGGGTATATTAGGGTAAGGTATAGGGTTAGGGTATATTAGGGTCAGGGTTGGTCTGGTATGGTTGGTCAGTTACAGGTTTTACCTCAATGACATTGGACACCAGGTACGGTAGGGTTTTGTTGACTTTGATCTTTTCTGTGTTTTCCTTGATTTTGTCCTTCATGGCCTGGAGCTCATGAGTCACCCTGAGGACCTCACTCTTCATGATCTGGGAAAACATGAAATACATTATTCTACACAACAGTTTCTGAGGACCTAGCTCTGCGATGATACACAAACTAAACGGTGCAGTATGTAGAATTTTGTGGCATCTACTGAGAAACTGAGGCAGAAACTGAGTATGTTTTAAATAGCGTAGAATCCATGTGTATGTGTGTCCATACTAGTGAATGGAGATATATTCTGTTTACTTTGGGTAGATTATCTTAGCAAAAACTTGAGAAATGTGCCTCATGATTAAGAGGTTAACGGTTATCCCTAACCCATACATAGGGAGCTCACTCTTCATTGTCTATAGTGATCTATTACAGTGCAGATATAACCTTATCAGGAGTTATTAGGAGTTAAACACAAACAGATGTCGAAACCTTTATCTCACTGTCCAGCAAACGTGTTCGCTGGACCACTTCTTCAGTGGACATCTTCAACACATCCTCTCCTATACCGTCCTGTAACATATAACATATGTAACAATATTATTATAGACTATAAGACTAATAATAATAAGACTATAATGAGATTAGTCCTGGCACAACAGATTTAAATTATATATCTTCAACACATAACATAACATAATAAAACAAAATACACAACAACTAATAAATTAGTTGTTTGGTCTAATAGTCAAATTAATATGATCATTAATGTTTAAGAATGATAACTCATTCATCACGTGATCATTAATGATGTTTAAGAATAACTCTTAAATAACGTGATCATTTATTATGTTTAAGAATGATAACTCTTTAATCACGTGATCATTAATGATGTTTAAGAATGATAACTAGACTCGTCCCTGACGTTTAAAATGATTAAAATACGGACTCATTGAAAACATCTAATGAAACGTAGCAACGAAGCGGACGTTTAACAAGACGACACTGCCGTCGGGATGTTTAAAGACCATTAATAATTATTAATAATGGTAATATTCATGTTTTTACCTCCACTTCATCCCAAACTGACTTGTCATGTAGAGACGCCATCTTGATTTGACTTCTCTCCTTCGCTTTTTAATTGACGGCTTTTCCTCCGGGTGCTTTCCCCGCAGCGCCGCGCACCGGCAGAGAGCGGTAGTACAGCCTCTGCAGCGACATCGGACCACACCTTAGACATGGCAAGCATGCAGCGAAATGAAAAAAGTAAACTTCTGTTACATATTCACCAAAAATATATGAACCCAATTATATGACCCAACTAAATGTATGATTTCCAATAGAAACTGTGCCCTTAACATTACCTGTATCTATATCAAGCCAGGGAGAAATACAAAATTTAATTTCATTATTACAAACTGCTACTTCTCTATCTGGGGTTTGTTTAGCATACAATATATTATATTTAATTGACATTTTCTATCATTTGTCGGTTAGGGTATGTGGTAACATAGCTAGTAGGCTAGGGTTCAACTAGTAGGTGATATTTAGTATACACATTCATATTACAACAATATACAATAATTACTACAATATATTACGTCTTGCAGTAATATATTGAAAACTAATTTCCAGACTGCTGGACCAGAGGTTCTACTGTAACACAGTAGGACCACTGGACCAGGGATTCTACTGTCCCACAGTAGGACTGCTGGACCAGGGGGTTAGTGGGAAGATAACCAGTGGGTTACTGGGAACATAACCAGTGGGTTAGCAGGAACACAACCAGAGAGTTTGTTGTTGTCGCTCCTTTGTCTGCAGGGTAAAAAACGTCTTTGTTTGAACGGTTCAACAGTATCTATTGTTCTTCCCATCTCCTCTGTCCTCCTGCTACTCCTCCTCCTCCTCCTGTTCCTGCTCCTCCTCTATCTGATATGAGGAGACTGACGCTCTGTTGTCGTGGCGACCTCACCCTGCTGAGGACAGGGTGGGTGGCGCCTATGACATCATCGGGAACATTGTCCTCTTCAGATCACTGAACCCTTCTCAGGGGTGACACACACACACACACACACACACACACACACACACACACACACACACACACACACACACACACACACACCCACTCTCTCTCTCTCTCTCTCTCTCTCTCTCTCTCTCTCTCTCTCTCTCTCTCTCTCTCTCTCTCTCTCTGTGCTCCTCCCTGTCCTCTCCCCCTCTCTCCCCCATCCTCTCCCCCTCTCCTCGGTGGAGCAGCATGTAGAGGGTCAGTCAGTACTATCGTCAGTCAGGCTCTGCTATCGCTTGCTCGGTCACTCTGATCTGTTGGTGAGTCCCTTACTCAAAAAAAACTTCAACGAATGACAACGAAACGTCGCAAAATACTGAAAAACTCTGAAAACTAAAGACGGACGTTTAGGGTTAGCTTTGCTTGTATTTGTATTTGTGTGCGTTACTTCGTGTGTGTTGTGTGTGCTCCTTCACTCAGGGCCTGAAGTGTGTGGAAGCCTTGCGGAAGTCGAGATGAAAAGCACCGTAGGGATCTGCTTGTTCCTCTGCTGCACGTTGGCTGGACTGGGTACGTTGTCTCATAGAAGTACAGCAGTATGTTGCTTTAGTGGGGCACGGTACACCGCATTTAGTGTGGTATAGCACACTGGATTTTTTGTAGTATAGTAGTATGGTAAGGTCGATTTAGTGTAGTATAGTACACTGTATTTAGTGTAGTACAGTACACTGGATTTCGTGTGGTATAGCACACTTGATTTGAATAGTAGTATTTATAGTAGTTTGTATAGTAGTATGGTAAGGTTGATTTAGTGTAGTATAGCACACTGGATTTAGTGTATTATAGTAGTATAGTAACGTCGATTTAGTGTAGTATAGTAGTATAGTAACGTCGATTTAGTGTAGTATAGTAGTATAGTACACTGTATTTAGTGTAGTACAGTACACTGGATTTTGTGTGGTATAGCACAGTTGATTTAGTGTAGTATAGTAGTATAGTAAGGTCGATTTAGTGTAGTATAGTAGCATAAAACACTGGATTTAGTGTAGTATAGTAGTATAGTACACTGTATTTATTGTAGTACAGTACACTGTATTTAGTGTAGTACAGCACACATGATTTAGTGTATTATAGTAGTATAGTACACTGGATTTAATGTAGTATAGCTACACTATACTTCACTGGATTTAATGTAGTATAGTACACTGAATGTAGTGTAGTATAGTACACTGGATCTAGTGTAGCATGGTACACTGAATTTAGTGTAGTATAGTACACTGGATTTAGTGTAGCATGGTACACTGGATTTAGTGTAGTATAGTACACTGGATCTAGTGTAGAATGGTACACTGGATTTAGTGTAGTACAATAGCATATACACTTGATTTAGTGTAGTATAGTACAGCAGTATTGTACATTGGATTGTGTGGAGT
>OMKI01044068.1:9183-28258 GCA_900302315.1 Phycis blennoides
AGGGGGCCTACCTGGCATGTTGGCGGGAGACAGCGGCCCGCTGCGGGCGGCGCCGGCACTGGCCGGCGACCCGGCCGGGGAGGGGGAGGGGCCGCGGATGCCCGGAAGGTGGGGGGAGGTGTGGGGGGAGAAGGGCGGGTTGCTCTGGTCCCCCTGGCTGCTGGACACCCCCGGGGTGCTCACCCCGCCGGGGGTGCTCACCCCGGGGCTCATGGCCGCCTCCGTGCCCACGGGCAAGTCGTCCAGGGAGCCGGACAGATCCTGCGGGAGACGGGCGAGGGAAAGCGCGCTTGAGTAGGCTTCAGAATTCTAAAAATTATAAAAGTCTGAGATAAAGGATGTTATTTAACTAAACAGAGTTGTTACAGCGGTCACAGCCAATCTGAATTTGACAATTTAACACCACATTATGTATGAATGTATTAAGAGCTTATATATGAATATTTAAATGTAAATGACTTGAGCATGTGAAAGATGCAAGCATAGACTACTCCACACTTGTCCTCTTGGCTTTCCGGAACGGACCCGGCGTCTATAATGTACAATTTGCCAGTGAAACAATAGAATCCCCTTCCTTTTATTGGCTTGGCAACAGACAAAATGATTTTATTTAAATTCTTCAATCCTGCAGGCGCTTTATCAGAAGGCTCCCGAAGCGAGCGGGCTCTGGAGCCGAATCAAAACTCAGCCGAGCCCACAAATATGTCCTTATTTATCCTTCAATACACAAATAAATAAATAAGTATGAAGAGTGCAACATTAGTGCTAGAGGGTTGTCATGGTTACCAAGGTTTGTAGGATGTAAGCTGAGTCAGCGTGTAGCGGTAGCCTTGCCATGTGACCAAGACTAACAAAAACACACACACACACACACACACACACACAAACACACGCGCACACACCCCCCCCCCCCCTCAGAACGCAGCTCCAATTTACTAGTTGTTTACACAGAGCTTCTCTCTGAGCCTCAGACAACATGGTGTACTCTTATTGTGTTGACACCAAAACACACCGAAAAACAGGGGGAATAAAATACAAATACAAATATTGGGGAGGTTTACACTGCAGCAACAGAGAGCCCCGGCTCTCTCCCGTTTAGCTGGACCGCCGGACCGTAGACGGATCAACACGGTGAAAATACGTGGTGAGAGAGAGACCGAACATCCAAAAAGATGCCCGAGTGACGTCTTTGCTCTCCCGTCTCCACCAGGCTACCGAGAGCCGCAGAAGCCAAACGCTAACGGCGGCGTGTTTCTCACTGGGATCTCGTCCTACGCCTCCGTGCTGGGGCCTGTGGATGAAAGGACCAGCACTCGCTGGGTAAAACCCATTAGGGCGTGTGCCGAGCGAGACGAGGGGATGGTGAAAAGCCGCGGCTTTTCTTGACCAAAATGATCCTCCGCGTTGTCGGGCCGTGGTCCGCGTAATGCTCGGCACATTTCAAACCATCACGTCTCTCGCCTTGGACTGCGATGGAGATGTGCTATTTTTTTTTTTTTTTTTTCACAAGATAAAGTCCCACGGGGGACAGAGTAACAGGAGGGACTTGGGCTCCACTCTACTCCAAAAAACGCCTCTGAAATCAGTATATAAAAGCTATGTTTTTTGTTTATTTGGCTGCTTTATACACAAACAGTATTTGTGTATTATGAGGGATGCACCGGTCGGCAATCATCATCAGCCCATGTACACCCTATGCGCGTGATTGGCCAGTCAACTTCAGTCATTGAAGAAATGTATGCTGTTCTTGCGTTTAACATAATTCCCCTTTCAATTGCCCCGACTCTCAATGAAAGGTAGGCTACACTTAACCATAGACATATAGCCCGTTTCATCCATCTCATAAGAGTACCATAAGATTAAAAGATAATAGCCAGCTTGCATCTCACTGGAGAACGGCATTCCCTTTCCCTGCGTTTTCTTTTCATACAGGTAGCCCCAGTATTTCACCATAAAATCTAAATTGCTGATCTTTATCGGCCGAAAAAAAATGGACGCATCCCTCCAGATTATGACATTTTCTGATTTAGACTTAACGGCAGCCACATTGCATAATACTTACTCCATGTTTTTCTATGAAATGGGGGGTATAAAAGAAAGCGTGTGACAATTTGGCATTTAAGAAAAAGGAACAATAGGTCAATCTAAAGCCTTGCCAGCGGAAAAATCCCAAGAGGACCGTCTGAGTGGACTGGGAGGCTGGTACTGGATGTTTAGTGGAGGACGGAGGGGAGACAGAGTCCTCCCACCTCACGGAACACAACGGAACACGCTCCGAGGTGCACACCTACACACCTGCACACCTGTAGCCGAGGGGGGGAGAGAGAGAGAGAGAGGCCGAGAACGGCTAGGGATTGGCGTACCTGTTGGGGCTGCTGTGGAGGGGGAAAACGCTGGTAAGAAGCCTGTTGTGCTTGCTGCTGCTGCTGTTGTTGTTGTTGTTGTTGCTGCTGCTGCTGCTGTTGTTGCTGTTGTTGTTGTTGCTGCTGTTGCTGCTGAGGAGGAGGAGGAGCAGAGGCAGGGTTCTGGGGGTACGCTGCTGATGGGCCCTGGGGTGGGTGTTGGGGCCCATGTCCTGGCGGCTGCTGTGGGGACTGACTGGGGGTCTGCTGCTGCTGCTGGGAGGAGGACTGCTGTTGTTGTTGTTGTTGCTGCTGCTGCTGCTGTTGTTGTTGTTGTTGTTGTTGTTGTTGTTGTTGTTGCTGCTGCTGCGATGGCTGCTGCTGCTGCTGAGGCCCCTGCGTGGCCCCTGGGTAGCTAGACTGGCTCTGTGGCCCTGCCGGAGCCTGAGAGCCTGCCTGCGAGGGGGGCAGGCCGGAGGGCGCCTGGCTGGGAGGCCCCTGCTGCTGGGGGTAGGGGGACTGGCCGGACTGGGGCGCGGGAGCTTGGGAATACGGCGTCTGCGGCGGCCCCTGGGAGGCCCCTGGCTGCGGCCCCTGGCCCTGGGGGGGCATGTGAGGCTGCTGATAGGGCGGCGCTCCCTGGCTGTGGGCGGCGGATGAGGGCGGCGGGTGGGGCTGCCCCGGGTAAGGCGTCTGCCCACCTTGCTGTCCGGAGGGGGGCTGGGCGTAGGGCGTCTGCTGCTGCCCAGGGTGAGGGGCCTGGCCGGGCTGGCCGTAGTACTGGGCCTGGGACTGAGGCCCATAACCTCCTGGTCCCTGTTGGCCATAGGATCCCATCTGAGCAGAGCACGAGAGAGAGAGAGAAAGAGAGAGAAAGAGAAAGAGAGCGAGAGCGAGAGCGAGAATAAGCCCAGTGCTGAACACAAACTGAAACAGAAGGTTCCCATACTGGGACCCGACAGGCTCACCTGTGGTCCGTAAGGCATGCCGCCCATTCCAGCGGGAGCACGGCCCTGCATCCCCACTGGGTATCTTTGTGGACCCTGAGGGCCGTACGCCTGGCCGGGGTACCCTGGTCCCTGCTGGGGCCCGGTGGGAGGCCCCTGCTGTGGCTGCTGGGAATACGGACTTCCCGCTCCGTACGGCTGGCCTCGCATCTTCCCCATGGGGTCCATTGGACCAGGAGGCTGTGGAGACACCATGTGAACATACACACATTAGAAAGGTGCATACAGTTGATTTTCACAACAAGAGTCAAGCCGCTTTGAGTCTTCCTTGATTGACAGAAGCAAAACATTGGCAGGCTAACCCATGCTTCAACATTCATAGGACATGGTAATGTTTGGGGTTTTTTTTGTTTTGGTTTTTTTTTTTTTTTTTACAGTTCCCATGCCCATAAGGGTTTTTCTTGGGGTCATGCCATAGTTTAAGTCCTCAACAGAGTTCTATAAACACACATAATTCTACTTTAGAATAGAGGGCAGCCTGCCCACTCTTAAACATATCCCAGCTGGGATCCTGTTTTGATCCCAGGCCAAGCTTGCCTTTGGGTTTTTTTTTCCCGCCTGTACAGGGAGACGGTAGTTTTGGCTCAGAATGAATGACACCAGAGCAGAGCGGCCTGGGCCTGACAGGGAAGACGGCGCGGTCGCAGGCCATCGCCTGGCGTGCAGGAAACCACGTTCGTTACCATCAGAAAATCAGCACGCGTGAGGGGGGGGGGACACACGCCGAGAAGCGATGGGGTCTTTGACCCTGCGTCGTTTTATTGAATTGTATATCTGTGAAATCACAGGCGGCCTGCAGAGAATCAGGACATTGTTGGACCGGGACATTGCACATTCAACCAGCCTCACCAGTTCATTGGAGTATTGCGGATGGAGCACATCACACCTGCATGTTATGCTTAGGAGCCGAGAGGCGTCTCTGCTGAATAATGGCCTTTACAAATAGTACTGTATGCAAAGTCCTCCTACGTGACATTTGCCAGATCCAAGATAATAAAATGAAATAAATAAGAAGAGCACATGGCTAATCTGCATAAGACAGAGAGGGAACTCCCTTGGCTGGTGAGAGATGGTGGACTGTGTTCTGATTGGCTTGGGGGGAGGGCTAGGGGGGGAATTATTTGCAGCCACATAGTAAAACTTCTGTGGCATGCCAGACACAGCAACACACTCAACCTCTGCCTCGCAAGCAGGGCTGCTCTCATTTGCCTTTGGCTGTGATGGCTAGACAAAAGAGAGCCTACAGTATGACATACATGTCACACTTGTAACTGTAAATGGATAAAGCTTTGAAAGACAATGTTGTCTTTATTGTGAATACATTAATGTGGATTTAAAATGGACCTGTGCGGTTTGAAATGATATTATAAATATAAATTCCCAATTAACCATGGCAATTGCTACTCATATTATGAACGAATGTATAAATTAAGTATATTTGATTAATTTCTTTGGGTCATCAAATACAATGCATATTTAACCTATCAGGTCACAACATGTGTGATTAATAGTCTTGTGATTGCATGGTGGGTGTTAAAAGTATAATCAATTATACCATGGGCAGTTTGGATTAGATACATTTGACAGATCACACACATATTTAATAATATGTATAATACCAAGACTCATTAGTAAATTATCTAAAACGTGCCAATACGTAAATATGAATGTATGGGAAACAGGGGTAAGGGGGAAAAGATTACCAATAGGAGTGAACACTACTACATGTTGGACTTCTGGGGAGTTAATGCTGTTTTCACATCAGCCACCGTGGCGTTAAACCACATGTAATTATTAATGGCCATGAGCTCCGGATGCCGAGCCAATCACATTTCAGCTCGCATGTCAACCCAAGACCAACTGTCTCTTGGCTTTGACAGAAGGATTTTACCTCCACAATTCAAATCCCAGAGCAAAGCAATACGCACACTGCAGTCACTTACTCATCTCGCTAAGGCCACCGTTTACACAGGCTCCGTGCAATGTGAGGGAATAAGCAACTTCTACAAAACGCAACGCCTACACCCTTACGAACACATTTTCATCCTTTTTTTTGGTTACCAGTTTGCATTTATTTTATGATTATCCGCACCAGATATTCCATATTTCTTAATCCCACGGACTGATTCGACATGTCATGCACTACTCACCCAATCCACACCACAACTGCAACACATCCAGCATCTAGCGCTTCACACTCGCATTAATAAAAGTTAAACACGCCGTTTCATTGTGCAGTTGTGCGCAATGGCTAAAGAACCATCTTTAGGGGCAAGTGTGTCGCGTATACTTACATGTGGAGGGGCAAAAAACGCCTTCAATTTCAATGTGTTTTTGGTGTGTGCGTACGTGCAAGCGATCGCGCAAAAACAAGACGTTGCCCCTACAGTGTATTTACACCTACACCCTTTAAAGCCGGGCCTTCTGCTACCTGGACGCCGTTTCACCGAATTTACAGGCGATATGTGCGTGGTGTGACACCATTAAACCCCGTGAATTCGCCCGCAAATAAACGTAAAAGAGCACTTTGGTGGACTGGTGTAAAGGGGGGAGAAAAAAAACGAGAGGCAGCCATTTTAGAGTCTAACTACCCAATAGACAATGGCTGGCCTGCTGGGTTTGAGAACCAGTACAAGAGAACCATGAGGACACACAACACTCCGAGTACGGAACATGTTTGTGTTTACCTGGTTTCTACCGAGGGCTGGCCCGGCGCTTCCTGGACTCATAGGCGGCGGGTGATGGGTTCTTTGTGGCCAGGCCGGGTTGCTGCCTCCATACGGACCGCCGCCGCCACCGCTGCTGCCCATGTCTGCCGGTCCCTTAGCAGCGCCTTCTGGACCGCTGTAGTCCCCGGGCGGGTAGTTGGGGTACCCCCGGGTCGAACTGGGGGAGGTTAGGAGTTTGTTAAGTGTCGGGGTGGATGTGGGCTGAGGGTTCCCCATGTTATATCTCTGATTGTTGTAAGATCCAGCCATCGCTGTGGGTCCTCCCGCTGGTTGTTGCTTGGCTGGCTGTCCCCCAGCCGTCGGCGCCTGGGTATTGCGTGGGGAGTTCATGCCGTATCCCTGGCCGGGATAGGGAGTTCTGTTTGGGAAGGGGCTGTAGTTGTTAAACTGGTGGCTAGAAAATCCATGGTCGTGCGAGTTGGGTTGATACGGGTCGATCATGTTGCTCGACTGCACGGCCGGACCTGCAGCAGCTGCCATGCCAGGGCTTTGTTGTCCGCCATGTTGATGAAAAGGGGCCCGACCGTAGTGCTGACTGTATCCGTACGAAGGTGGAGGGAAAGCGGACCCGTGGTGATGAACCATACCCGGGTGGTTATTCCCATCCGGTCCGATGGAATCATTCTGATTATTATTAGGCCTGGGCGGGTTCCCATTCCCGTTCTTCATCTCGGGTTCCCCTCCTCCCCCTGCATTTCCTCCGTCGGCCCCGTCCTGCAGGTCTCCACGGCCCGGGGATCCGCCGTCTAACCCCGAGGGTTTCTTATCCGTCTGTTTTTCCCCCGGTACCGACTCCTCTTTCGGTTCTCGATCCGGCTTTTTTAGCTCTGAAGGCGGGCTAGTGTTGAGAGTGGCGACCTGAGCGGCCATGATACTCTCTCCCTCTCTCCCCCTCTCTCGCTCGCTCTCTCTCTCGAGTCAGGCACAATCAAAAGCTACCATTGAATAGAAAGAATAGCTTAGAACCACGCATCCCGGTGCCGATTCATTCCCACCTCTGCACCGGATCGAATCCGGGTACCATTCGAGAGTCGTGTTCCGTAGCCGCTTAGTTTAATGGGTCAGGGTCCATACAATGCGTAAAAACCCGACAGAAAGTGGAGCGGAGTTGTGTGACTGAGTTGTGTGACTGTGTGAGCGGGTCGAGGCGGGGAGCAGCAGCACGAGGCTACAGACAGCCATCTTACCGAGGCGCACAGGCGGCGGCAAAACACGGACCGGATTCTTCCCCAGCGGGATTTTTTTCCTTGTAGTGTATCAGTTAGACCTTATCTTTTTTTGGTGGAATATTTTTTTGCCCCCCCATAAAGCAATCTGAGTTTAACGTAACTTGTTTGTGTTTTGCCAGCAAGCAGGGCAGGCATATTTGCATAACACGAGTATTTTTTTCCTCTCAAATTATATTGTGGGGTATTTTGTTGAGTGAATGCAGGCTGTGCTATCTACATTTCATAGTACATATTGTTCTCCAATATATGTATTTCAGAATGTACCCTTACTTTTGCACTATTTATACTTTGAACGACTGAAATGTAAGAACACGGTGCCTCTTGTGATTCCTACTGCAGGGTGAAAATACCCACTCACTGATGGAAGCTATTTGCCGTGAGTTCATTCAATGATAATGTATACCCATATTTGTAACACATTACATTGTTCCCCCCACTGGTAAAGGACACAGTGAAACGCATCACGCCTATTCACCTTTATGCACTGGTTCAAAATGTACACGGATACAATGGGTTGGGGTTTTTTTTTTCACTTCTTTAAACCCAGATTCCGAGTGTAGGCAACCAAAAGTAAGATAGGGTTTTCAGAACAGAAGGACGCCTTGCAGCCAACGAGAGACTACCCGTGTACATTCTCTGCTACCCACCCCCTCTGTCTGTCTCTCACTCCGAGCGGCAGCCGGGGAAGCAGAACACTCCTCTAGTCAGTGTGGGGGATGGGCGCAGCTCCTCAGCCGCTCACATTGAACTAGCTGTAAAAACACAACCGATTCTCGCAGAGAGCGAAATATAGAAGCCGTGACTGCATTCGCAAATTTTAATATGTTGTATTCTCTCATTAGAGTCCACTTCCTCACCGCAAATACTATAAATACACGAGTTTGTTCATACTAGAACTGAATAAGGGGGGTTGGAAGGAGAAAGTATTTGTAGCCTGCCACGAAGAGGCAAACACATATTTCATATTATACAATTTAGAATTAACATCTTTTTTTTATTTGATCACAGATCATTCCGAAAATATGTGGGAATAGGGTAGATTTAAGTTTAGATTCTTTGCATTTCCTACATCTACTCTCATGCGCGCACGCCCGCTCGCGCACACGCACGCGCGCACACACACACCTCTAGGGGGCTTAATGGAAAAAAGCAGGAAGTAGCAGTGAGGAGGCATACTTGATCACATGTACAAACATCGGAATACAATTTAACGTTCACCCTGACACACCCCCTAATGTAGAGATTGCAAAGTGGAATCCAGGATTTCCACATGCTGAAAAATCCCCACCAGAGAGAGTAGCTATTATTCACTTACTAACCTGTGATCTGAACGGAACACAAAGACAAAATCTCAACATGGTTCACGTAAAACTAGAACAGCCTTGTAAAGCTAGACCGTGTACAATCGTGCAAGCACCAGTGAGATACATGAGGAAAATGGCCTCGTCGTCAATTGTATTTTTTTCTTGTACGTACAACGTGTGTTTAAACGATTTATTTACATTAAGATCAGTGAGAAACAATGGTACATCTATTTGAAGTGTAGTTTGTGTTGTTTAGAAAGATAGGCTCTTCCATCCCTAAGACCAGACACAGAGACACAGGCCCAGTTGTGCAGAAACACAGATTTAATGTGGCTTCCTCTCCCCGCCTGACTTAATTTTTCTGCTCTGGTTGCTTAGAAGAGCTGGAGCGAAAATACATGGATCTGGAACTAGGATTGGTAACCACATGTGCCATCTGCTGGCTAAAAGATGAACTTAACGCCGCAACATCGTGGACTCATTAGCCGAATTCATTTTTCAAATGCACGGTTCGTTTGGAATAAGCCGAACCCATATAGCTTGCTCTATGGAGCTTCATATCACTGGTGGTGGGCGACATTTGTTTAATTTCTATGCACTAAAACACACACACTGCAGTACAGCTATCAATGTGCCTAATTGTGTTACAGGGGTTGTATCTACAAAGGAAATAACAAAATCGAGCATTATCATAAATGCCCCCCCCACACACACACACACACACACACACACACACACAGCATCAGACGAGGGTGCACAGAACTCTGAAACGACTTTTATTTTTTCAAATACACACAATTTATACAAAACGATAAAAAATGAGTGATCATTATCAGATTTTCATAACTGTTTATTACAGCCCCCAATTAAATATCTGACTGAAAGAAAACGTGTTCAATGTATTTGGCCTAATTGAGAATTGTCATAGACTTGAACAGAAAATGCAGAGGGGCCTTCATCTATAAGGATGCTATTATGTGTGTTGTGTTTGCAGTGCATCACAAACACACACACGCACACACACACGCGTCAAACTTCTGCCTTTCCATAGTCTTCTGTTACACTTAGTGCTGAAGGTGTGGCTGTGAAGGCTCCACGTTGCTTCGATTCGGTTCCTGCACTCTTGATGCTTCAGTGCTGAAGCCTTGAGATTCAGGCCAAACGAGATGAGGTTCCCACATGCCAGCGCTAAAACGTCTATCACTTCTGCTCCTGCATTCCTGCCACACTACTCACAGGTCCATCATTTCCTCCTCCACGGTGGCTTCCTGGCTTTGAACATACCTCTCCTGCACTCCAAGAGTTCTGCAGAATTCATTGTTAAAGCAAATCACAGCAAAGTAGCATATTGGAAAAATTAATTCATTTCTACAATGCCACATGAGACACATCAAGGGGGGAAGAGACCGTATGTTTGTTTTTCATTACTGCGTCATATCTGTTCAGACAAAAGGAGGAACAATGGGTCATAAGACGTTCTAGGATACGAGTTGAACTGGAAGTCGGCCCCCACAGCAGCAGACATCATGGCCTGCAGATTCCTTTCCTCCAGGTCTCCAAAGCAATAGCCGTTGGCTTTGTCCACGGTCCGCAAGACCGCAGTCATGCTCTGCTTGTCCTAGAGACCCGGTGCGTGGGGGGGGGGGGGGGTGACAGTGATATCCTGGTCAATGTTTGGACTTGAAATCTTGTCAATATACATATTACAAGAATGCATGATAACGCTGTAAAAGCATGCATAAGCACTGTTGGACGCTAGACCATATCCATGATGGGTCATTCAACACAAGGTGGTCACAATCGATGGTCGATGGTTGTGAGTCATGCGAAAATTACTTTTTAAATATAGTCATTTATATTTATATAAGTGTTTACACTTTCTTAATACATTTCCTGATGACCCAAAAACATTTCGGCAGAAATTCTAAGTACAAGCATATGTTACTAATTACTACAAATGCCTTATTAATTAAATACCTTCATAGTCAAAATATGAGTGGATTGGATTTAAAATGAATACCAAAATGGTACACATGTATTGTTATTATGATTGACAGCAAACAGCAATATCACAATTAAAAAAAACACTGTTGGTAGGTGTGTGCTCCGGTATTGTTCTGAGTGGAGCACTCGTGTGGTGGCTGTTAGTATTACAAGCAGGACATATTACATCTAACTGCTCAAATTTGAGTCAAATGACAACATGTGACGAGGCCGTGACTGTACCTGCACATTGAGAGGAATAAAAGAGACAAGACCGTAGTCCTGTACGACTTCCGCCAGTTTAAGGTTGAGTTGGTGGAATCTCTTAAAAAAGGGGTCTGCAGCAAGATGGTCGAGGAGATAGTGGAGGTCCATCACTTCCGTGTAGAAGTCCAAGTTGAAGGCTGCAGTGAAACCCCCCCCCCCACAAAAAGTCTATGTAAAAACATATATGATGTTGCACTAGGTTCTAAACTTGTATTGGCTTTATTGTAGGTCCACTAGATAACCTGCATTATCATTGTAACTCAGCCTAGATAACCTGTACCTCACCTAGTTTTCCATACTGCTCGATCAGATCCATCTTGGACAGGACGTTGACGTGTGGAAGCTCTACATGCAGCATGCTGGCCAGAGACGTGCAGAGCACAGAGATGAACTTAGCCGGGTCGGCACAGTAGTGGGAATCCACAAGATGGACAGAGGCCAGCTGAAAGGACACAGAAAAGTAATGTTAAACATTACTACAAAATGCAGCAGGATAGTGGAGGTGGTGGGCAGATAGTGGCCAGGTTGGTGGAATTGATGGGCAGATATAGGATAGATAGTCGGCAGCTAGTGGAGGTAGTGGGAAGGATAGGGTTCCACTGTAACCAGTACACATCCAGGATGACCAATTTTTACCCCCTCTGAATGACATTTATCTGAATTCAGCGTGTGGGAGTAAATAAAAGCATTTTTCGAAATTATTAAATATTAAATAGCATATAGCCTACATTGTTATTTACATATGCCACATTAATATAGAAGTAAGAAATGCATAATATATTGTCATCGTTGCTTATTAGTCTTTTGACACTGGCTCAACCCAGGTAATTTAATCTGAGGAGGAAATATTTGAAATATATGACAGGACTCACCCTGAAATTCCATTTGGAAAGCTGTGAAAATATATTTTTGACAGAACTTTGGTGAGTGTACAGCTCTACTTGCCCAGGGCAGTCAAACAAGAAGTAATAGTCACTGTACTGATTCAGTTTCTTTTCGAGCCAGTCCAGGTTCGCTTCCAGATACTCCATACAATACAAGAGACCACCATTGGGCCCGAGCTTCAGACTCTCCATCACGTCGTCCAGGGTAACCAGTTCCGAGACGTCCACAGCACACGTATAAGGAAGCCCATCGTTGGCCGGATCCATGTTCACCACGACCACCTTGCGTCCTAGTTGACTCATGAACTCCTGCATACCTAAGCAGTAAGTGGTTTTACCCGACCCCGGGGGTCCAATGACTACCTGGCCGAAGCGTAATGATGGTGGTGATGGGCTGGCCATTGTCATTATGGCAGTCCACTCTATGGACTCAGCTTCACATCTGTTGAGAACCATAGGCAACAGTCAGCCCCGATATCCCACAACATGAAACAGGGGTAGTTATGCATCAAATCACATCTGATGTTAATGTAAGTGTCTAAATTCTTTGTAACAAGTCGAACAGTTGATACATTGATCTTTGTAACAAGTATAACTGTGGATGATGCAGCACATCGTGGACTGCTTGGAGGCACACGGTTACAAAGGAACCTAACTAGCTGCAATACACACATTAGATCGGTTGTGTTAAAAACCATTTACTCACATGTTAATTTAATTGTACATGCACGTTTCGCAAACCGACCGCGTAAACAACGATCAGCGACATGTAGTAGTAAGTACTTCCGGGTTGGTGTATAGCTATCAGAATAAAAGCACCGTTGTAGACGCTGTATAAATCAGTCTATAGTTTAAGGTTATCATATAATGTAGGCTCTTAAAACGTTTAAAATAGCCAGATATATGATTTACTAAATTATCGTTTTAATACACCTACACCCATACGTCAGTTAATTACCGTATTTCCTACAATATTGTTACCATACTTGCCATCATCATTTGCATTTGACGTCCTGTAGGTGTCTCTAGATGTTCATTCTTATTGTGAGTCAGATTGCAGTTGAAGCCATTATGATTGTATGGTTGTTGTTGTAGTAGCTCCGCGAACCATTGACGCATAAGAGTAGACTTAATGATAGTGCTCGTTCTCTTCTTCCTGATAATGTACACTGGGAATATGGGCGTACAGTAAGAGGGCGGTGAAGGATGTATAGAGCACTTCAGGGGCAAGGAAATAAACATGCATAGGCTACGGAACAGCAGAGTGCTACTGAAATGACAACAACTCAAGAAAAAATGTTTTTGTAAAAAAGGAAACATATTTTTAATAGAGCAAAGGGATATAAAACAATAATAAATAACGTCATCTCCGCGGTCCAATGGTGCCCCCATGCTGCCATTCTCGGTATTTTATATTGATGTTGGGATGACGCCTCAGTAAGGGTTCAGGTTTATCAACGTCCTTCGGTTGATCGTACACTGTGCTTATATGATAATGTGTTCTGGGCTTCTTTCCCGGATTCAAGTTCAACTTCTCTCCATGATACCTACGCAAAAAAGAAAAATACACATTAGCTCTACAAAAGTATTGGTTAAAGGCTTTTCACTAACATTCTGATAGTGTATAAGAGGTTTTATGGAAGCATCTAAATGTCAATTAACATTTGAGTTTCATTACAAATGTTTGTTTGATTGCTGTGGAATAGTTGAAAGGCAACCCTCCAATTTAAATGTATTAATAAACACATAGGGAAGATCATTGAAGGGTACATTTCAAAGACTTTTCAAATTTGTGAGAAACAACTTGAAATGTCCAACACACAACTAGTGTTCAGTAAAATGGAATCATTTAGACGGCACAAAATTAAAATGGATTTCCTAACGAAAAGTGACAATCTTTGTCAAACATCTGCTATTTGAAGCTCAAACGCATGCCATTACTTGAAACCGATTCCTGATTGGAATTTCACAGCCAGCGAGTTGAAATGTGTGGCCTATTTTAACCCACCCGAAGCCCCTCTTGCAATTTGGATGCTGCCCGTCGCCTTCAAGAGCATCTGGAATCCCGGGCCGGCTGTTTCCGAGGCCGTCGCCGTCCTTCCAGCCCTGCTTCTCCATCACGCGCCGACCAAAGCCCTGAGCCAGAGGAGCAGAGACGTGAGGCTGACCTGGGAGGTCCGTGGCCGAGTGGCCACAATGCTGCTATCCGGGTCATCGTGGGAAAACAGCCGACATGAGCTGCTCTTTTGCTGACATTAAATTCAAAAATGAACACGTTTCATCCCCTGTTTGTATTCGAAAAACTTGCCATTATTGCGTTTCATATTGTCGCCGTTTTTTTATTTATTTAAACTTTGTTTATCCAGGTGAAGTATCATTTGATTTATGACCTATTTTTCAAGGGAGGACCTGGAGGAGAGGACCACGAAGCAGCACCAGGGCTCGCGGTCCTCTCTCATGGTGCTCTCCTCCAGGTCCTCTCTTGACAAATAGGCTGGTTACAGACGGCGGAGCTACGTACCTTGGTAAACCTCTCAAAGCTGCCGATGTGCTGCGTTTGACCAGATCTTTCTTCCAGGCCGTCTCTCAGCCTCTTCTCGTATCGCATGCGGACATAGTCACGGGAGTCCATGTCCCCTCCGTCTGGAAGGGAAGCGGGGGTGGCTGAGTAAGAGGTAGCCTACGTACAATGCTCGAGATAGTCTCAGTTATCCTGATAACGTTTCAATTAGGAATAATTGAAGTGTAATGGTGTATACCAGTCAGATGTAGATCCAGTCTCTTCTATTGAATTACATGTAGTAGTTTAAAGTCAACATGATAGTATGTATAGTTTATTTTAGTTAGTTGGGTGCACTCTTCTGAAAAGTACCATTTGGAGACTTGGGATGACCATGAATATATGGACGTACACAAACAGTATCCGAAATACATCTCATGGAAATGTTTCTTTGATGCTGAACGGTAATGCAAAACAGATGTACAAAATACCAGCAAAGTGAACACGAGTTACCTTTGTCGTAGTAAACGCTCATGTCGACGTCCCAGTCGTCCGCTGTTTGCTCATCAAAGTCTAAGAAAGGACGAGAAGAGTCAGTTTGTGCCAGCTGGGTTGACTCAGTTCAGGGTAACGCGGTATCCACATGCTGAGGCACATCACAACACATGTCCTCACCATTACTCTACAAGCAAGAGTGAATAAATAGGTAGCCCTCAGCTACATAACATAACACATAGAAACACAAAACCAAAATAGATAGCAGAATACGTTTGCACGTTGACGAAATGTCAACATCTTTTCCGATGTGGTGTATTTCCCATACCTCCTTCCTCCTCCTGCCAGTACTGGGCATCAGTGTAGAAGACCAGGCCAGAGCCTCCCTTCTCCCATTTCAGCTCAATCTCTTCCTCAAACAGACGTTCCTTGCAGCGCTCCTGACTCGTCACGTCTTCATGCAAGGCCTCATGACGCTCCCATTCCTCACAGCGGTCGTCATCCTGCCATCAGAAACACGGACACATTGAGGTTCAGCATTCCAGAGGACTGTACAGATCCTGTCAACACTGATTTATACTGTACCGATCCGATCCGGTCAATAGTTTTACATTTTTACCTAGCAGGTAGTTTAAATCTAGCCTCGAAAAGCCAGCCTAAACGCGGCAAGCTTAGCTTCGGTTCATTGTGTGGTTGTTCGATGCTAGTTTACATCACGGCAGATTATTAATGTTTAACTCACATCATCGGCATCTGACTGCTCATCATCCTCATCTTTCTCATCTTCCTGGTGGGTGAACGTTTCTTTGGATTCTCTCAAGCCAGGCAGCTGTCTGAGTTTTGCTGTGCTTGTGGCACCACCACTGGGGCCGGCTATTTCGTGTCCTGCTGCTGTGAAGACGTTTTCTTCAGAGGCTTCTATCGTGTCGGTGTCATAGTACTGGAAAGGCACGTTGCCATAACGGCGGTTGGAGCTGGTCTTGGGAAAAGTGAGCCCCAACTTTCGGATGAGACGCGGAGGTAGTCGGCACGCCTGTATGAGTTGTAGAAACACCTTCACGGAGGTCCCCACGTTTCCGTTCTGCATAAGTGCAGGCGGATTGAGCTCCGGTAAGCCCTTCAGGTCGGCTTGTGTGAAGCGGTCCGACAGGGACGCACGGTGTCGCTGCTCATGCTTGGTTTTATAAGGGAAAGACTCCACATCTGAAACACACGATGTAAGGTTTTCATATATTCAAACGAGGCTACAACAACATGACAATAGTATTATTTCCACAACATGAGAATAAACCACTACTGACCGGTTTCGTTGGAGACTTTGACCCTCTTTATCACACAACGTCCTGACAGCCAGCTCCCCGTAGAGTCAATCCACAGATTTCCTCCGAACATTTTAACAAATCTGTCGGCATGTTTAGAGAATACGGACACGATGCAACAACACGACTTTACGCCTTTCTTCGAACGGGTTTCTGTGGTCTCAGATGATTGTGAGCCCTGCTCGGTGCTGCTTGGCTCGGACGGTCCACTCTCGGTTAGGGTGTCGGGGACGTGGGGCTCCGGCGGGCCCTCAGACCCCCAGAGGACCTCGGGTCGGTGTCGGTAGTGGAAACATTGAAAGCCTCCACTTTCAATAAACTGACTGAAGTAATTCCTGAGGTCCGCTGAACGGAATATGGCAGGTATGTTGCTTACAGCAAAATATACAACGGGTAGGGTGTCCGCCATTATTGTTTATTTCGAGTTTTCTACGCAATTACGTCACCATGTCCTAACTGCATACGCCATCGCGTCATCACGTCACAATCTCATGTGATTCTGTCGTTCAGTTCAATTTCAGTTTATTTATCTATGTATGGCCAAAACCAATTCGAACAAACCAACAAACCCCAAATTATTTACAAACAAATTTGATTTTCTATTTTGAATATATATATATATATATTTTTTTTTTTTTTTATTCATACCCCAAAAAGGTCTTCTTCACCATAGGCCTTCTTCATCAAAGTATTTTGATGACTTCATTATTTGCTTAGCCTACTTGGCACTATTCCTCAAAGTTATTATAGATTTTTATAGGCATTTAGCTTCCCAGAAACCTTATCTGAAATGCCCCAGAATGATTTCATTCTATTTATTTGACTTTGGCATACAAAATATGATAATAGGAATTCTGGGGAAACAAGCAAGGCTACCAACTATCTTTTATATTGTTGACCTGTTTTCATATCCACTAGTAAGTTTAGATAACATATGACATTGTCATATGTTTGTCATATGTTTGATACTGTTTGACTGATACATGCAGAAAGAAGTAAAAATAAAATCCAGTTTGGTGGAGTTGATGAAAATGTTAATGTTTTTCATTGTTAAAGACAACTTCTTTATCAAGCCCTCAACCCAGCTGTTATGGCTGCTAAAACAGCTCCTGTGTCAGCCTAGACATTTTTGAGGTGTAATTATCTAAATTAGACAATAATTAAAACGTATTTACAATCTAATTTGCATTCAACTGCACAAACAAAGGCAATTATGAGGACATCAGGACCTCGTGAGGACCTCCATAGTCCTAATGAGGAGAAAAAAAACAGCACGCAAGCAAGGTGACACGAAACAGATATTAGCAGCAATAATTTATTTATGGATTTGTCCAATGACCTTAACCTGGTCACTTTACGACACAGCGGTTGGTCACATGGCCGGGACAGGGACAGGCTGCTCTCTGCAGAGTCACAGACAAGCGATCCCTGCGGCGTTTCTGCAAGCTTTCACAAGCGCTCTGACTTGTGCTGCTGGGTCAATGACCTCAGCGAGGGGCATCCGTGGAACTGTTTTGCGTTGCGCTAACCTTTCAGGTTCAAGGCCAAGTGACGTTCCCTCAAACCTGATCTCCATCTCTGAAACCCCACTAGAGATTGTGGTGGGTGGACGTGTGCGTGACCCAGGCAGGTCAAACGACGGAAAACTCTGGAATGGAAGTTATATAATATATCTGTAAAAGGCTTGCTATGGAAGCAAAATGTATAATCTCATCAAAACGTCTACGGTCATATTCCTACAAAAGAGAGTGTCATTACTGTTGTTATTATTATTATTATTATTACTAATAATATTGCATTGCAACCAAGATGAACGTTAGCGTAATATTTACAAAACAAAATGTATAATGTACATATAATATTCTAATAACGTATCAGATACGATTCAGTTATTAGTAATTATTAGTAATTATTACAATTATATTAGCAATTGAAATGCTTGAAACTTGTTCTGGTGACTTTCTTACTGTATTGCAATGAAATGTGTCACAAACACAGACAAATGCACTTTTTGTAAGTCGCTTTGGATAAAAGCGTCTGCTGAATGTAAATGTGAATGTAATATTATTACTATTATTATTATTATTATTATTAATAATATAATTCTATTTGATATATAGTTTATTTTAGAATATATGTAAAGTGTCTGTGTGACTTGAAAAGCAAGTAAAAGGTATTGTTGTTGTTATTGTAAGAAGAAAAAAAACGCAGAATTAAAAATAACAAGATCACAATAATATTCCACCATCCCATTTCAGTTCATTGAACTGTCGCAAATCAGCGGGTAGCAATGAAGGCCATGTCATACGTTTTACTGTGTGTTGATAAGTGTCTGGCCCCCGTACCCGTCTCTGCCTGCTCCCAGGCTCAATAAATATGCACGCCTTATCACAAGCATTTACAACTGTCAGCATACCACAACGCTGAGGTTACTACAGATGAAGGACTTGTGAGAGTACAATAGGTCAGTGGGAGATAATTACATGTGAGCATGAGAGCATACATACATGCCTACATACTGTACATACGTACATACATACATACATACATACATACGTACAGTACATACTGTGCATACACACACTAATACATACTGTACATACGTACAGACATACATACAGTACATACAGATATACACATATACATACATACATACATACATACATACATACATACATACATACATACATACATACATACTGTACATATGTACAGACATACATACAGTACATACAGATATACACATATACATACATACATACATACATACATACATACATACATACATACATACATACGTACAGTACATACTGTGCATACACACACTAATACATACTGTACATATGTACAGACATACATACAGTACATACAGACATACACGCATGCATACACACGTACATACACACGCTCCATCTTTTCCGCTCGAGGCTGTGTTTCTGCCAAGGTAGTTGTAGTATGTAGTATGACGTATGTATGTTGGCATCATACTGTACTGTACTGTACTATAATTCTCTAA
>OMKI01044106.1:0-10019 GCA_900302315.1 Phycis blennoides
CAACTGGAATTAAAGTGCACAGCATACAATATGCAGCAGAAGGGAACCTAACACACACACACACACACAGAACAGCACATTTTTGGATTTGATTTTCGGATTTGTAGTTTTGTGAGGGACGTTAAAAGGGGGTAAAAGGGTGTGTAATGAATTCACTGCACACTGCACTGTTTTTATCGTGCCCGTTTCTAACAAAAATCCACGTTGGCTTAAGAAGCTAACGGAGCATTGTTTGAGGACGGCTCCTGGATCTACTCATCGTCTGCTCTGATTCATCTGAAGGAGGCCTCATTCCCAGTATCACACACACTGATTGTATTTGTAAAGTCATCAGGGTCGTCTTTGTCCTATTCATTTTTGTGTGTGTCCGTGTGCGCGTGCGTGCGTGCGTGCGTGTGTGTGTTCAGTTTCAACAGGATAGACGTGCCTCCCTACGAGTCGTACGAGAAGCTCTATGAGAAGCTGCTGACCGCTGTGGAGGAGACGTGTGGCTTCGCGGTGGAGTGACGCGGCGGCGACGCCAGGAAATGTTTCAATGAAACGCAAACTCACAAACTCACCCATGTTACACTTGCACACGACCTGATGGCATTTTTTTTATATGCAGAGACCCGCACACGCACACACACACACACACACAGAGACGCACACACACACACACACACACACACACACACACACACACACACACACACACACACACACACCCCTCTCCTCGGAGCAAATGTTCTCGCATCGCCCGGATTTTGCGTGCAAAACCAACACAAACGCTCACTCTGACTGTCTCTTTGCTGATGGACCGTTTGGACGTCACTGCCTGAAAGATTCAGCGAGAGACGAGGGGGGATGGGGAGGGGGATGAAGACGAAGAAGAAAAAACAACAACAAAAGTATTTTAGAATTTTTCAGCTGTTTTGAAGAAGCATTTTTACTATTCAGTTTTAACAAGCTATTGATGTCTCTCTTCGAAGCCCCTACAGTACTACGGCGACTCGTTAGCAAGTCCTGGTCCAATCATGCATCGGCCAATCGCATTCAAAGCCCGCGGTCGGAGGACTACGAATTGGACGCTTGACAACAAGACAAAAAAAAAAAAAAAGAAGGCGGGGCTTGTTGTCACGGTGTGACATGCAATTTGATTGATTAGTGTTCCTGCTTTATGTTTAACCACTGTTGTTTAACAGAGAGTGTGTATGCGCGTGTGTGTGTGTTTGAATCGATGACTGTGTGTGTGTGTGTGTGTGTGTGTGTGTGTGTGTGTGTGTGTCTGTGCGAGTGTGTTTGCGTGCAAAAAAAGATGGTGATCCAATGAGCCTGCTCCTGTTTTGTTACATTTTGTCTTTTTAGTTTTTTTTTAGTTTTTTTTTTTTGCAAACCACTCTGAGACACTCTTCGATGGCAATCTTTTAATTTCAGATTTTTATTATTTATTACGAAGTGATAACCATGCTGCTATGTGCTCTTTGTGAGCCCCCCACTAATCTCTTCATCCTGTCTTCAGACTTCCCATCGTATTGCTCTTCCTCACAGTCGCCACCAGGGGTTTTGCTGGCTCTGTTCACTTCCACTTCAGACTCTCCAGGATTTCTGACCAGAAACAAGTCTATGGAAATTTGAATCGATATTTTTTTTTTTTCCCCCACTGTGGAATTCGTTGCTCTAGTTTGGTTGGTTTTGAAACCTTTTTTCATAGGCAAACGGAACGAGTTGAAAGTGAATTTCCAGCCCCTATGCTAAACCTGTAGCCTGATCTAACCGGAGGATTTCTTTTGTATAGATAACCGTTCCATAAAACGGCAAACGCTCACCCACCTGTCACCCACATAACAGAGAGGACTACACGGGCGTCACATGGAGCCCGCGGCCCTGCGCAGGCGTGGATTTAAATATGTGTATGAAATATGCAATAAAATCTCAAAGGCCTTTCATTTCTCCACCCTCTTATTACCACCATATTATATTCTTTGTTACTCTAAAGATTGTTTCTAGACATTTTTTTTGTAATTACTCGATGACTTGGGTTGGAAGAGGCCCCTTCTGTCTAGCAGTGATCATCTCCAGGCCACTGTAGACAAGCAACATCAATGAACAAAATCTATGAACAAAATGGCCGCCGTAGAGACGGAATGGGATGAATCAAAATTCTAAATGTTGAGCAAATGCTGTGGAAATAGTCTGGATGTTTTTTGTAGATTGAAAATGACTGTTTCAGTACCATCACAATCTGCATTTTCTAGGTTCTGAATTCATTGTGTAATGGATGCAAGAGTATTGTAACTTACTATGTACTAAACATTTATGGAAAATACAATGTAAATAAGATTATATTAAAAGAAACTAAATAGAAATGATGGTGCCCGCGTTTGGCTTTTTATTCTTTTCTGGTTCTGTGTTGCAAGAACAATTTCTTTGAATTAAATAATTTCATTACTGCAATATGTATCAATAATATTGATAAATCGTGCAAATATTTGTGTTGAATCGTTGTCATGGTTGAAGAAACCCCTGGCGCGTGTTGTCAGGACCTGACTTCAGCCTTGACCACACTTTCTGTACCCATGTCAGTACCCACTGAAATGCAGCAGTGTGTTTGTGACTGCAATTGTGTGCGACATTCATTACGGTTGAATACTTTCAAAATGTACCAGTCTGGCTGGTTCCTCGAAATTACCTACCCTACCTTCATTGTGTGATGTATTATTTATATATAGGCCTACAAGAGAATGGCAACGCAGCACCCTATAGGCCTAGTAGGTCTACCCCCGAAGCGGCTCTATAACAATAATTATACAATGTAATAATTAAGAGGAAAAGTGACGCCTTCTGTTGACTTAAAATGAGGATCCATGTCAAGCATTCATAATCTACTTTGTTCAGATGAACAGGAGGCGCACAAGAAACGTGTATAAAAAACGAATGTGTTTCGGCCCATGATGTAATGACACGTGTGGGCGCTGAGGCCACGTCAGGTGAGAACCACTGATCTAGATATACATCTAGCTCTATGGAGATACCTGTCTGGATAGTTATGGATCACTTAACGCTTCACTGAAATCATGACCTGAGAGGGTATCTGACCATCTCAGACAACCTTCGTTGTCTGTAGGCCTACAGGAGACACGCCAACTCCTTTAGAGGAGGTTACACATTAATAGCATTTGCGGACAAAATGCTATTAATGTGTAACCTGACACGGATTGTTACACAGAACCATCTGGGAAGTCGTCCTGTTTGGAAAAGGGCAGGGACTTAAAAAAAAATAAAAATACTTGGCAGGTGATTGGATTAACCGTCTGTTTATCACCGTCCACTGCGCACTGTTGAAATAAAACCCGGTTCTGAAAGCTTCCTCCGCTCTCGCCCCCTACCCCCAGAAGTTCTGATGTCACACAGAAGGACTGCGGTCTCAGATGGGTCTCAGATGAGTCCCACCCAAGTTATTTTGGAGATTACAACACATATGTGATCAATTGTATGATGTACCTTCTGATGTTGTTTCGTGTTCTTTTCGTGTTCTTAGGTATGCAGATGTACTTTTGTCAGTGACAGTAATACGATGATTTATTTAGGTGCGGTTCCAGTTTACTTAGTCAGCCAATCAGTCTCATTAACATGATGTTATGTCAGCGTGCTGTTGTTCTTGCGATGGTATCACATTTCAGTCGAATAGCTAACAGTGGATAGAAGGTCACACGCTATGCTAACAGTACTTGTGATAAACAAGCGTTCACGCTACACACGAATTTCACACGATCTTCCAGCTGCGGCAGACAAAAGCCCCAGCTCAGAGGCTATCGCAGCGCGCTGCCCTGGCCGATCATGTGTAGTGTGAGCCGCTTAAGGACGTGATCTGAGAGGTGGCCGATATGTCACAGAGCCCCTGGAAAGACATCTCCCAGGTTAAAATCTGGACCTGTCGGGAGTCCACAGCTGTCGTTTGAAAGGTGTCGCAACCAGAAACAGGTCGAACCTGGCCAGTGGCAAACAATGTTGAACCCTGCACAACCCTGCATTCTACCAGAGGTAATGATAGCCTGTCTTCCTTTCAACTCTCACATACCACACCCCTCCTCACCTATAGATTACTGATAACCCACACACGCTCATACATGTCACTTACCTGAGCTGTGATACGACACGGCATGTATTGCATTTCTCCTGATTCATGCGTCACTGTTTAATAAAATGCTTACTATTTATTCATTTATCATGTATACATTTTCTAATTCCTATCTGCTATTACCGTTGTATCACATGAGGCGTGCTTTGACAAACGTCACAAACTATACAGAGACATGGTGTCATCAGCTGATCCCCATTCCTATTGTGTCTTTCCCTGTCTGTGTCTGGGTATCAGCTGTTCCCCTTCCTATTGTGTTTTCCCTGTCTGTCTGTCTGTCTGTCTGTCTGTGTTGTCCTGCTGGGAGTGGTCACTCATTCCAATTCGGGGGTTCAGCAGCTGGCGCACCTGGCCTTCATCAACCAATCAACCCCTACAACACATATACTTCGGCTCTCCTTCCAGACTTTGTGTGATTGTCCGTCAATCATAGTGAACCAGTTGCCACTGGTTCACACGCCGCTCTCGAATTGCCTGCAACCTGCCTACCGCTTCTCCACTCCCTGCCTCATCTGCCACCTGTCCTTGGTCCATCCTCCACCTTCACCCACCCGGAACCATCCGTCAGTACTCCCCTGTTCTACCATTGAAACTCTGTTCTCCCTGCCCCGTTTGTCTGTGTTCTGCATTTGGCTCTCCCCAACCTCTCACACCCTAACACATGGTATCTCTTTTCATTTTTTTATCTCCCTGACTATTGGATCAACGGGCAGGTAGAGAGTTCACTTGTCGATGTCTTTTGTGACGTCAAAAGCTGGATGTAAAAGTTGGTGTTTGTCACTGGCTCCCAGCACGTGGTCCTTTCGTGGTGTCTCTCTCCCTACTATGCCACTGACCTTGTACCGCCGTGCACACCGGGGGCCTACTCAGACTTATTTTGTCTGCTCCAGAGGCCCGCCTGAAAACTGAAGGGAACCACACCTTTTTGTAGTCCGGTTCCCCCGGCGCTCTGGAATGATCTGCCCGAGGAAATGAGGTCGGCCGAGTCAAAGCTCTCCTTCAGATCCCTTCTTGTAACGTACTTCTATCAATTTCTACTTCACGTTTACTTTTTGTTTGGGTTTCGGATTAAAGAACATCAGAACATGTATGGCTGCGTGTTGTGTTACCATATTTCCGGCGTCGCCACTAGACAGCAAATGTTGTGCCGAGGGATGTATAATATTTGACGGCGCCATGAAAAAGAACTATTGAAAAGCCGGTCGTCTATGTTGAGCTCCAGAGTGAGGCGTGCGCATATCTGGCATATCCAACATATTATTTATAATGGAAAATGACAATATGCCGAGTTGTTATTAGTTACTCGTATCCGGACAATGTGTACCGGGTTGTTTTTCTCACATTCCTGCTGTGCTCTTGTCGCCATAACTGTCTGAGAGCGCCATCCCAGCTGGTCCTGAGACAGCCACGCCTCGCCGCTCCCATCGCCTCCCTGTTCTTAAACACCCGGCGTCCCGCCCCATCGCCTGGATGTTACTAAACACAACGTAGGACACCATCGGGATTCATTGTTCGTTGATTTCCGGAGTGTTAATCGAGTTTTGAGTTAATTGCGCTAATTAGCGTGAAGTGGAGGGTGTGTGGTTGAAGGCTGGTTTACGCAGCCTCACCTGGCCTGAATTAAGGCTCTTCCCGATTATGAATTAAGGCTCGCCTCTTACAGATTATGAATTAAATCTTTTACAGATTATAAAATAAGGCTCTTCTAGATTATGAATTAAGGCTCATGCAGTTAATCAATTCAGACTCTTGCTGATCAATAAAGCATCTTGCAGAAAATCAATTAAGGCTCGTACGGATAATGAAGGCTACGGTGTATGCCGAGGTGAGGAGAACGACCAATGAACATTAAAAGATGTCTGTTAATCAGTTTTTACTTCAAAATGTAATTTGCACATGTGAAAATACATTTGTAACATGTCAAAATTGTTTTACAGGTATCTTAGAGATATCAGATATCTCGGATGGCATTTTAACTAGTCAGGATTACATTTTGAAGTCATCGAAATGTCAAAAAGTGCAACATGATGAGGGTCAAGCTCCCAGTCTTTCAACCAACGTCAACAACCAACATCTAAGTTTAGTTGCTTTTACCTTTTAATTATTTACGTTGGGTCCACCGTTCTCAGAACTGTAACCGAATGCCCCTGGACTCTGAACCATGCCCACCAACGTGTCAGCCTTATTCCATTATTTATTTGTGTGGCAGGGAAGGTAAAAATGTGGTCAGGCACTAGGACCCAGGCATGGGGCAGAGTCAATAAAAAGGGGCGAGATGCTCACCTGGGCCTTACTTTCCGCAAGAGACACCTGAGCGCAGTGGAGTCTAGCCTTTGTTTGGCCTTTTGATTTGATTACATGTGTATACACCGGCTGTGTTCCAGTCGAGCGGGTTTTTAAACGGTCACCACTAGAGGAGCCGACCACTATTTTTTCCCCAGATATCTTAAGATTTTAATGTGCCGGACACGATTAATAAAACGATACCATCGTTATTTTTCTTGTGAGGCTTTCGGCTGTCCTTAGCTTAGCAGCTACATTTGAGTGCTGTAGAACAGTTTGCATTTGATTTGAATTAGTTTGTGTGTGTGTAGTGCTGTACTCATAATTTGCAGACAGATTTGTGAGGATTTTGTTATTAGTTATTAGTTATTGATTACTTCACCTTCTCTGTCCATTCCATATACATAACAATGCCTGCAGGATTATAAATGAGGTTTATAAGGAGTCAGTTGTGGAGGGGAGACCAGTGGGGTAGACCCCCGGGTGAATTACAGGGCAGAACCTGAAACCTGCAGTAGCTTCTTGGCCCAGTGAGCTCATGTTTCCGTCCTAGCAACAGAGGGAGCCAAAGTTGCTTTTCTTACCCTCCGTGTTTGTGCAGCCCCAGGCCTAGACGCATTAGAATGTTAGTTATTGTGTTGGTAGTCATGCTTCCTCGGTCATTGTTAAGCAATTAATCATGAAATGCATTGTCATTATGGGACGTCATTGTTGTGTTTGAAACGGCCACATCATTTATTATCTTTATTATCTTTCATCAGCCCAGTGCAGTATCTTGAAGTTGATTTGGGATTGTACAGATTTTAGTGAAACTCTTCTAAGTCCTCTCAAAATGAGCATTGCAACCAAAACATCCCATGATGCTTCTCAACACATGGGACTCCACACATGATAAGTCATATATTTATTAGAAATTATATAAGAATATAACATGAAATTTGTATAACCAGTGGTGAGTGCGTCCTCCGTAGCAATGGCCAAAGCGCACATACTGCATACTTTGCGTGTCATTTCAGCAGTTACATTCCGGAAAAAAGTCCAACGTCGCTTGGAGACACTGGACAACAAATCCCAGGGGGCACCTTGGCGTCTACGTGTGACGCGCATAGGGTGACGCGGACATAGCCCCCGCGCTTGAGAGACACTGGACTACAAATCCCAGGGGGCTCCTCTGCATGTGCGTGTGACGCGGACACGCTCATGTTTTGGCAGTTTGTTTCCCTTTTCGAAGAATGTCGAGGAGCGATAATCTTCAGCTGCTGGCTGTCCAATATTTGAAACCGAGGTAATGTCAATTCTGTACACTGGTTTCCAAAGATTATCATCGCGAAATATATCTATATATATATATATAGAATGGCAGCGGTCCGTGGGACTGGACTTTCCTTCAGAACCGAGCTCGCCAGCTACTTGCTATCTGATCAGCTGGGGTGACCAGAGAAACAAGACCACTCGTGTGATCTCAGCTTTGTAGCTTTGTTTAATCACCGTGAAAGGTTTTTATATTCCAAATCGTGATGGCGATGGTGACTGTACCCAACCTAGTCCCCGGATTAAACAGGCGTCACGTTGGGAGTTATTATTGTTATTATCCGTGATGGATGGCGAGCTGACCTCACCGTCGGTGGTGTTCAACGCAATCCCTCCGACATGTGATTTTTAAAGTGTGATTTTAAACCAACATGTTTAACAAACACCATCACCGTCTAATACCAACATAGCTCGGGATGGATTTAGCATCGTGAGCTAGCGGATGCTATTGGTCCGACACATATGATGCTAACGTCAGGGGAGCGTTCCCTTCCCCACGGTAGTGCGAATGAACACAACACTTGGCCTGGAAAGTACCGACATTTCTTTTTTAGATCGAGGTGAGTTTAAATTCCTCAGTTAGGTACTTCACCGAGATCGCTTTCGGTTTGCATGCTAACGCGGAGCTACGTAGCTCGGCCAGGTAGCGCTAGCTGCGCTGTTTTGATGAGCTTCGCCACAGTGATCAGAAGAGAGGAACGACACGAGTAGTGGAGCGAATCCATTTTAGTTGTTGTCCGTCACAAGTGTGTTCACCGCTCACAAAGCGGACCACACCAAGACTTGAAATGGAGCCATCAACTTGTGTGTTTGACTAGGAGGCTAGGGCGGACTCCTCATTTGTTTAAATCATTATCCGTGTATCCTTTATAACTGTTAACGGTAAGTGAAACCAAAAAGTGTCTACCACTTGAACGGAAATAGTTCCTGATACCCAGAAATGGAGTACTTGCATGTATGGAATCGGTGTCATGACCGAAAGGCTGTGACATTATCTGTGTCTAATGGCTGTGGTGGTTGTCTTGTGTGTGTTGGGCTGGTGGTAGATGGTGGTGATTGAGCACTGGCTGTGGAGACGCGGTGAGTGAGCTGCATCAGGAAAACCTGTTCCCTTAGCATCACGATGGCAGATGGTGGAGGAGGTGATGACGACGTAATTCACCTGGCGAGCTTCAACGTCCACCGTAGCCAAGGTAAGCCCCGCGTGACTACCATGCCCACACGCAACGTTTCAAGTCGGGGCAAGTGGGCAGGCATCCTCTTCCACAAGCAAAACGCATGCCTTGACGAATGAAACACTTGTCTTGACGAATAGCACTTTGTATACAGTGCTGATATTCTCGTTTGTCTAGACTATGATGACTTTGATGGATGGATCCATTGATGTATACTTTTTTTTATTGTTTACCTCTAGCTGTAAGCTGCTAATATTTAAGTTATGTTTAACTGTCCTACTGCAACAACTGGTCTGTATGGGATAACAGATTTCCGATATGACAGTATAGATTTGCGTACTCTATCTCTGAATATTGTCTGATGACAGATGGATATAATGTGGCACTTTAACTGCGCTTTGTAAGATCGCACTTGGTAACTTGGCACTTAGTCAGAGATGTTGTATACTGGCAATGGTTAATCTAGCAATTGAAATGCTTGAAACTTGTTCTGGTGACTTTCTTACTGTATTAGCTGCAATGAAATGTTGTACCTTCTTATGACAAATGTACTCTTTGTAAGTCGCTTTGGATAAAAGCGTCTGCCAAATGCCCCTAAATGTAAATGTATAAACATGAACCTGTTGCCTCACCATAACATGACTGTTTAATTAAACGTCTGCTTAACGCTTAAACCCATATCCGTCCCTGTGGAACATGGAAATTAATTCCATGCATTGCTCGTCCCCCACCCGTCACCACACGTCCATTTCCCTGTAGGCCGCCGCTCACGGCGAAAAGAGCTCATTACCATTTCTGATGACTCCGACGAGGAGCCCATCACCCTGGTGCCGGGCAGCCCGGTTCTGGTCCCGGACGACACCGACGATGACGTCCGCATACTGGAGGTAGGTTCTTCCCTCGCTGGCTGTGGGACCCTGCAAGTCAGTAATCCACGTATTTTGTCCCAGAGTTAGTAGTTGTCTGTTCTCCATCTTCCTGAACAGTCTCTGACTCCGTCACGGAGGCATGTGATCCGGCCCGCCGCCACCTGGTGCGGCACCACTCGGAACCTCGTCTACGTTCCCATCAAGCGCGACGCCGGCGAGGTCGCCGTCCCCTCCACTTCGAGAGAAACCGCGGCGATCCCC
>OMKI01044166.1:7252-19428 GCA_900302315.1 Phycis blennoides
TGTCTATTTGAACATACATTTGAAATCCGATGGACCTGCCGTACCCTCCAGTAGGCCTACCCCAACAATGCCAACCCCAGGTTGAAAAACACTGCATTAGATTGTAACACAAAAGGGAAGTCCACTGCACATTTAGCTAATTTTATTTCTATTTAGCAGATTTTTTGGTTGCAACAGCATCCATTCCCCCTCTTAAAATTTTATATTATCAATACAAATCATACAACTGTAATAGGTTTAATGTTCACTATTCACCGCTTTGCCCCGGGCTAACGTAAGCCCCAGGATAGCTAAGGGCATACTTGACCCATGTTCACACACGTTTCTGCACTGGGCTGGACGTTTACACATATGTCCCCAGACTGCAAATATTCGGACAATTCCAACTCATCCCGATAACACTGTGAATCTATTTCAAATAAAGGTTGCAAGTAATATAAGGCAACAATGTTGCCATCCCTACTCACACTGCCCAATCAAGGCACCACACAATGGGATACCTTTGTATGAAATCACACTACAAAATTCAAATAGGCCTAACATTAAAATACACACACCTGTAACAATGATGACAATTCACATGAAAGTCAAGAGGTAAAAAAACACTTTCTTGAAGCTGCCTTTGCTTGCCGTCACATCAAAATAACACCTGCACGGTCAGACAAATACACCAAAACCAGCATACACACACTTAAAATAAACACACCTGTAACACTGGTGACAATTCACATGACAGTAAAGGAAGAAGAGGAAAAAACAAACAAACAGTAAATACAAAAAAAGACATAGACAGTGGATTGCCAATGATATAGGCTACTTTACATTGGATTCTTATTTCAACACACTGTCTGGGGTGTTTAGCTCAGGGGTTGCTCACTCCCATTTCATTGAGGAAGAGTCACCTTTAAAAATAAAATAATAATGGGTCTCATTTTAATTAGATTAGATTCAACTTTATCGTCATTGTGCAGAGTACAAGTACAGAGACAATGAAATAGTTGGAGTTCTAACCACATGGATGGAAGAATGGAATTTGTTGGTTGACCCTCTGATGGAATATTTCCCTTTTTCTATTTTAAGAAATGTCATCAGATCATTCAACCATTCCAAAGGTTTTAGTGCATGTACTGATTTGCATTTCCAATAGAACCTTCTCCAAGCAATGAGAGTAGCAAAAGCACATCAAAAACACATCCTTTATTTTATTTGGCAATAATATATCCTCCCTTGGGACCCCAAAACTAGCAATTTCTGCACTGGGTTGTACATTCTTATTGAATACTTCAGACAAAACCTTGAACAGAAATACAGTAAGAGAGGTTATTTAGCCATTTACAAGACTACAACACATGAGTCAGGTCTGCTTTATTTGTATGACACCAGTCACATGTTTCATGTAAATCTAAGCCAAGCACATGAAGTAGTCCCATTATCCTATGTAATGGACTATCCCATAATTCATTAAACTTCCATTCCAAGCCTCTGCCCAGTCTGTACAGATCTTATCAAGTGTTACCTTATTAAATTACATAATATCATTATCATAATATCATAGCTACTTGAGATGCCTTTTAGTTGTGTAGGAGTTTACAAAATAACATCTACTGGTAGTCCTATTTTTGGTGGTAAATTGGCTTAAGACTTTATTCAATAGCTTGAATAAAGTGAAACATTTGGAAGAAACTTAAAAATCATGGTATTTAAATTAGCTGGAAATCACCTTAAAACTAGCAAAAGTGCCGTCTGTCTGGGAGAATATCTTATGTGGTTATAACATATGGTACTATTAATAGAAAAGTGTAAATATTTCATTTTATTGTTGCCTAAATTGAGGCCAGATCCATAGAGTAGTGATTACAATAAGGCATGACAAATTTTTTTAGTTGACAGAGGTAGCTTGGCAATGACTTGTGGAGGGAGTGATGTTATGCAGGTATTCCTTTCTGCTTTGTACCAATCAGTGTTTGGGGTCCAATTACTATATAAAAAAAAACGTAGGTTTACCGCACAATAATGGTATTGATCAGATTGGGCAGAGCTAGTCCTGCATCTGTCCTATGTCTCTGAAGAAGTTCCTTACTAACTCTGGGATTTTTGCTACCCCCTAACTGACCTGAAAAAGGATTTTCCAGAGACGATTTGGATGGGATTGGGATTGGGATGTACTGAAACAAATAAGAAATAAGAACCTGAGCAATGTCAATTCTTACACATGCAATTTTGCCTGCAAAATATGAGTTTAGAGCACTGATGAAGTTTGAGATTATTGATCATGTTAATTCCCAAATACTTTCATCTTGACTGGAAAGAGCAAGTCTGTTCCTGCAATTTGACAGGAACTTTGTGTATTTGTGTATTTTATTCATAGAAAAATACCAAATTGAGATGGCATTTTCACAATGTCAGGGACCCACTACACAGGATCTGAGATATATAGTAGCAGGTTATCTGCATATAAGAAAACTGTATGTATTTCATATTCATCCTGTGAATACCATTTGAGCATGATTTAGATCACTTTGATGGCCATTGAAAAAGGACTTCAAAAGCAATATATAAGTTAGTAGTAATGCCTTTGGTGAGGTATATATAAATTCATCATTCATTATCAAAAATCTAAATCTCCCCAATACGGCAAACAAATACGGCAAATTAACTTGGTTGAATGCCTTCTCTGCATCGAAGGAACCCACCAACTCTGGAGTCAGCGAGGATGCGGAGGGGTGGGCAACACCAAGGAGTTTGCGTGTATTTGTTAAAGAATGCTACCACTAACGAAGCCTGTCTGATTCATAGATATTATGTCCTTCATAACAGTGTCTAACCTAGTGGCAAGGAATTTGGCCAATATATTTGCATCTCCTTTTCTACGTGACATTGCCATGTACGCGCCACATAAATATGAATCTTTCCCAGTTTTGTTTGTTAGTTTTAATTAGTTTAATACAGTAGTAGCCTCTGTGCATGTTTGCAAGGCCCCCTGACCCAGAGAATGTTCAAACATTTCAAGGCAAAGTAGGGCACATTTGGGTGAAAACGTTTTGTAAAACTCAATTTCAAAGCCGATTGCAGTGTTTGAGCTGGCGACTTCCTCTAGTGTAAGAGGCTCATCAGCTTCTTATCAAGTCATTTTAGAAGGAGACACTGACATGGAGCTTGAATGACCTAGGGCTGGCTCCATACCACAGCTCAAGTCACCACCACACATGAGATGATGAGAGTTCAGGTTTGGAAACATGGAAATCCACCTGTATATCAAACTGACGTCATCCCAGAGAACATAAGCGAGCATAACTAGAATATGAAAAAGAGAGCCAGTCACAATGATTTATCGGAGTTGTGGGTCTGCGATTGATTCAGTAAGGTTGAATTATCTTTTAGTTTTAGTTTAGAAGTGGAAGGATCTGTGGAGCATGGAGGCAAGCATAATTAGATTTCTGATAGGGGCTACGTATGATGTGCTACCATCTCCCCAAAATCTTAGCCAGTGGTTGGGTGAGGATCCTGCCTGCCTGTTGTGTTCCAGTGCAGGTACGCTTAGGCATATATTGTCAGGTTGTAAAGTTAGTCTTTCCCAAGGGCGATACACTTGGCGTCACAATCAGGTGCTGAAATGTTTGGCAAATGCAGTTGGGGAGGGGCTGCTGAAAGTGGACCCCTTGGCTGGTCGCAATCAAGGTAAGTATCAAGGTAAGTATGTACATGTACGTAATGATGTGGCATTTGTACGTGAGGGAGAAGCTGCATTAAGGAAGCGCGCACCTGGTCTCCGCCCACTCCCAGGACAGCTGGGAATGGGCGGAGACTGGAAAATGAAGGTAGACATAGGTGAGCAGCTAATCGTGCCGGCAGAAATAGTTAGCACTAGATTACGACCAGACATGCTACTGTGGTCCGAAGCGTTGAGGCGCCGAGGCATTGTGGCACAGTCCGCTTTTGCACTCCTAACGGAGTTGGGCATACATGGACGGCGCATGAAACTGGCGACAAAGAGTATGTCGCAAGCAGCGGAGAGCGCAAGCGAGTGGCTTTGGCTAAGGAGAAAGGTTGGTAGTTGGGGTTCCCGGTAGGGACAACGGTAAGCTACGGTGATCGCAGGCGCTAAATGGTGAGGTTTAGAGGGAATTGTGCGGTGGTGGCAAAGAGGGGTGTGTTTCCAGGACGCTGGAATACACAGTTAAGCCTTCTTGAGGTGTCGTGGGCCTAACTTAACGAAACACCGGTGAAGGAAGGTGCCCACTTGATAACCCCAATGATGTGCCGCATACCGATGTTGGCTAGGCTAGGTAATGGGTGAATGGTGCCACTTGAGGAATGACTCCGTAGATTTATGATGGCGTAGCCTGATGTCTATGGTGTTGCACCTAATGGTGGGTATGTCAGTCACATGGTGTTGTATCCTTGGTTCTATCTGAGCTGGCCTTCTGCGTGTGTTTACCTTGGATGATGGCACAAGGGATAGTAACATCTTGTCCTGTGTATTAATGAATGTTAAAGAATTTATATTGCTGTTCCTCTTGCCTTGATATCACAATTTGAATGATAAACATGTCTACCATGACTTTGAGTTTGTCTACTGTTATTATGAAAAATTGTGTTTTCTGTAGGAATGCCATTTCATGTTTGATTTTTTTTTTTTTTAAAGGTGAGCATATATTTTAGCCTATTAAACCCCACAATCCTTTACCATTCCAACTAGTAAGGTGAATTGTTGATCCTCCTATTCTTATATTTCTATTTTACATAACAGTCATTATCATTCAGGATTGTGATATTATATGGGGTCGTCCACTAACCGTAGGGTTGGCGGTTCGATCCCCGCGATCCTCACTTCCAAACTGTCTGCATGTCGAAGTGTCCTTGAGCAAGACACTGAACCCCTACTTGCTCCCCGGGCGCTGAACGTAACAGCCCACTGCTCCTATGTACCATAGGATGGGTCAAATGCAGAGAACAAATTTCACTCCCATATCTGAGAATGACAAATAAAGACCGAAAGGTACTCTTCTAAAAAAATATATATATATTATATATGTTGCAAGTTTCATTCTTATTTTCCAGCCTGGTGCCTTTAAAAAATAGCCTAAAAAAATCAGAAGACAAAATATAATTTTATCCATGAAATTAAATACTGTTAAACAAAGCAAAAGAAAAGTATCCCCTAAGGCTGTCATCATTCTAAAACCAATTTAAACCAGCAACTTTCTTAGTTTGCCTCCTCAACAACCTATTTGAATCGCAGGTCTCCCAATAGGCCATTCTCTATACTCACTAACCTTACAGGGCTCCCAATTACCTTTGTGTATTGCAGTTTTACGATAAACGTATCAACATTTAAGGAGTACAAATAAGTAAGTGGCATGTAGCATACCTTCACACACAAAATGTTTTATGTTGATTTCAAGTAGGCCTAACATTAGCATTATACAATATGTTAATATGAGAATCATGCAAATCTATCCTCTCAAAAACACACTGCAGAAATTGCTTGGTAGGCCAATTATTACATGTATAGTCCATGAACATAAATTATATCACTGCCTGCAACTAGGTCCCAGGTCTGGAGGGTCGGTTGGCTGGTGACAATCCCATCTTTAGGCTGTACAATTAATATATTGACCATTTACGATAAAGCTCCAAGCAGTCCAAGCCTTTAGAATACAAATAATAATAACTACAGCATACAATCACATGCAGTGATGCTTATCGTGCTCAGTCAGGAGTTTGGGCATTGGTCAATCAATCAATCAACATCTTCCCCCAGCATGAACAAAGTAAATAGTTAAAAACTAAATAAAGAGGGTATGTATGTACATGTGCGTGTTAGCCACACAGCTCCGGCCAATAGAGTAGCATCACGTTGACCTTACAAAACGTCGGCTTCTTCTGGTATCTCAAACAAGAGATGTTCTCCTCCAAGAGTGACTCTGAGGTGGGTCAGCCCTGACCGTATTAGCTGTGGTCGCCGTCAGAGTAGCTAACTTGCAGGCTAAGGCATTATTAGTTTGAGTGGTTGAAGCTTGAGTGAGTGGTGTTGTGAGTTGTGAGTGGCTCATTTCGTTATCTCTGCAGTTTAAACAGCACTTCAACACAGGGATTTTTAGGAAGGATTAACCGTGAGACCCTCAGCAGTACATTTCTCTCTCTTAGCCATTAGCTGTTATTAAATAATTATCATAAAAGAATTAGCCCTGGGCTAACCATAGTGTGAAAGTCCCTAACATTGTTTCACAATTATTTAATCTTTTGTAAAAAAGACAAAATATGCAAACAAAAGATCCACACATTTTATTTTGTCCTGTTGCTTTGTTAACTTGTTCTGTATTTGATTTGATTGGTGCAGCTTTGTTAATCTGCATCGGGCAGTCGGGAACAGCCCCTCTACATGTACAGATGCTTCAATACCTCTGGACAGATCCTTGACAAAGAAGTTTTAGGAAAAGGTCCTTCCTTTCTTCTTTTTATTTTTTAAGTTGACATCGCCAGGTGAACTATCAAAAACCAGAGAGTGGATAGACTTGGTCCTGAGCTGACATGCGATAATAAATAGGAGCTGACACATGTCACACTCGCGCCAAAGCCGCCACAGCTTGTTTGGATCCGCCTTGACGTGTGACCTCAGACTAAACCTCTCTCCCTCACCACCGGGCCGTATTCTCACACGCAAAAGCATGCACGGAGAGAAAATCTGTTCGGCACAATTGCATGCAACATTGCGGAAAATACAAGGCTTTCCACGGTCCTTGGAGGCAAAAAGCAAGGTCACCATGGAGTCGTGTATACATGCTTCAAAGGGTTATCGATACACGTCTGCTTGAATCAATGCCGCGACGGAGAAGTTGAATTTGACTTGGCTTTAGTTGCCTGTTAGAACAAAGTACAATGCCTGAGAAGACATCACTATTGAATTAAGGTATGCATATCACTCAGTATTGCAAAGCCAGGTTATATCTAAAATCAATTGGACCAGCATCAAGTAGGATGGACTGCTTGGATTGACAGTCCTTTCTTGAAGTTCATTGATAGTGTACAGCTATATGGAACAAAGATGATGCATATAGACCTGGAATGCACCAACACCAACACACCAACTAAAAACATTAAAGCAGGAGTTGGATGGATATGCCTGCATGTTTCTTCCTCATTTGCTGGAACTTGTTTATCATGGCGTGAAAATGTTTGGCTAGTCGAAATGTTTTCCTTGTCGAAAATCACTTGAACAATTTCCATATTCACTATAAATAATGCATTAACTAAATGCATGTTTGTGTGTGCGTGTGAGCATGGGTGATTACAAAAAACGATGTTTTGGTAGTTTAATTATGAAAGAAAAACATGACTTTGCCATTTCTTCCGACATACATACATGTTTTGAACAGCATATTTTTACGTCATATAGTAGCACTTTGCCATAGTGGACCAGGACCTGTAGTAAATTAAATCAAATGGGTCAAAGGAGCAAATTATTGTATTCGAGTATTGCTTATGCTCACCCATATCTGGTTTGCAAATTGTGAAAACAAGCAATGGCATCAAACAGTTTCAAACAGCTGGCACATTGACGCTTAATTTGGAAAATGACGTCAACGGTCTCATTTAGTTTTTTGTTCCGGAAACACAATGGAAGTTGCAGATCGCGACGGTTACAAAACGAGCGTGCGGCGCAGCAGTCCCTCGTCTTACAAATGAACCGAGCTCGGTTTCCCCTTTAACTGTCATTTTAGTGCCAGAAGCACACAAGAGCGATATAGTATCTAGCGGTAAATCTGACACGCATAAAGAGCAGTGCATTCACATCCTATCCCACGACGGTGCGATCCGATCCAGCACGGTGAATTATAATATGTGACACGGGCAATTTCTATGTTATATGAGCAGCTGAATTTAATACGATGTCCACCTGCCAAAGATCAGGCGGAATCAAGACATTAAAAGTCAAGGACATCCTCAGATAATTAATTAATAAATGGGAGGACGGGGGCGGGATGATCTCCCGTGTGAACGCCTCAAGGTCTTCAATGTGAGAGATATATTGCTGAATGAGCCAGTGTGTAGTCAATTAAACTAATATCACAGGCAGGTTTTTTTTTCTTTTTTTTTTTTTTACATCTCACCGTTAATCAGAGTCGATGTGATGACGGGCTTAACAAATTTATGACACGCCGCTACCCCTGCTCGGTACCCAGCGACGGTCACCCTCGGTGAAAAAGATAAATGACATCATTTTGGGTGGGGAATGAATCAATTACGGCTGTGCATTTTCATATCGCTCCCTCTTATTTAAGTAGTAGAGGCTGATTGCGAAATGTCAGACGTGGATTTATTTAAAAACCGTGCGGGCGGGTGTTTATGCGTGTGCTTGTTTTGAGCCCGTGACTCCAGTCATGCGGTCTTTAGTCATCTTAATGCCACGGGCAGCCTGGCCCTGCTGACCTTTACATTACATTATGAACCCTTCCTTTTGCAGTCATTACATTTTAGGTTGAACGAGGGTGATGAGTGTGCCGTACAGTCAATTATAAGCAGCCACTTACAGTGAGTGATGTGATGGCAACCTCAACCTATTTTTTTGGTCTCACATCTCTTCAATTTATTACACAAGATTTTGTTTTTTTTACGATCAGTTCATGTCTCCATCCGAGTGTGCATGTATGGATAATAATTATTATTTAGCTTGCTGACGAATGAGGAACGGTTTTCAATTTGCAGTTATGCATTTTCTTCCCCAATCAGGTGCCTAGGTGCGACATTGTGATGTGAATTGGATTTACAAATGTAATAAAGAGGAACTGTCCCTCTTGGCTACTTACTTACCAATATAAGAGAATACAATTTGATAAAAAAAAAAAAACCTATAGTTGGATATTTTATATCATTGGTCCAATGATCATATCTTTGTGAAGCCCTGGTGGAAGCGTATAACATGTAGTTCCTCAAATGGCATATAGGTGGCTCGCCATCATTCTAAGTATAAAGTCAAAATGTGATTGGTTTGTCAGATACAAAGCAAATACATTTATCTTAATTCAGTAAGGATCTCAGTAGATAGTTAATCTCCATATTATGTATCTTGAGAGGCCAAGTTATATTTAATAAAAAAATATATCAAAGATTTAATATTATTGAGCAATGGCACTGCCCCGCACTGCGTCAACTCAAAATTGACGCGAAACGATGGTTGGCATAGCCGGTGCTGTGTCCGTATTTTTTTTTACAGTCCGATTATTTCGGATTGACGGTTGGTAAACATCCCTGAAAGCCATGACATGAGTTGATTACGAATTATAAGACAGCTCCCATGTTTCGCGGTCACCGCTTATCAACGGTCTAGGGAAACTTTTCTTTGTGGTTGAAAATATTCCGTATTCCACTCGATTCAGTCCTCAACACACGCGTGTTGCATTCGCGTGCGACGGACGAGGGTTGGGAAATGGCGACGGCACAGGTGCGGGCTATCTGAAGGAAACCGTGATTTCAAGCACCGGTAGACACACCGCACACAAACCTTTAGTAGCGACTGCCTATATAACTCCCCCCCCTCCCCCCTCTCCCCTCTCCCCCGCATCAAAGTCGCTCCCTGGGGACACGGCTCTTGAATTTCACTCCGCCTCCCCCTGTTGATTATCCAGCCGTTTCACGGCAACATGGAGAGAAATCAATGTGCACCACCAATTACAGAAACATGCTTAACGGGACGTCACCAAGTGGATTGAAGCGGAGACGGAAGACCCAAACAAAGACATTGAAACGCATATGCACAAAATCCTATAAAAGTGTGTGTGTGTGTGTGTGTGTGTGTGTGTGCGCGTGTGTGTATGAGACATGGCAGTTGGTTAATTTGTGTGGTTCATCGCCCATTGAACGGCAATAATGGAATATTGGAACTGAATATTTTTAAGGTGGCCCGCGAGGCCATTTCCTATTGTAACGGGGAGAGGGTCTGCGCAAATAGATTAAACCTAATTATCGGCAATTAAAGATTTAATAATTAAATAATAAAAAAAAGATTGGTATTTACATTTAATTAGCGAGATGAAAAATAAACATAAAGGATGTGCCGGGACTGTTGATGAAGAGAAGTCCTTTTGGGAAGCAGACTGCAGGACAAAGTCAACTTTTTTTCTTCTTTCAGTGCCTGCAGCGACTGCCTTTTATTGGTGTGTTCCCACCGCACCACAAATTAACTGAGGTGGCAGGGGTTAATGCTCCGGGGACCAATTCTGCCACCGCAAATAAAGCAAATAAGGCAGGTACACACGGGCCCATAAAGAAAACAGGCAAACACACACAGACGGACAAACACACGGCAAGCACTTTGTCTCCCGTGAAAGAATTTAATAACACCCCTGGCCTCCGTGCCTTCCCCCTCACGTTCATCCAGACGAAAACAATTAAGGAGGAGGAAAAACGTTACGTACGGACGGCGACAGTCGCAAGCTTAACACTTCACGTCACACACACACACACATGCACACGCACACACACACGCACACACGCACACACACACACACGCACTGTTTGTAAGTCTTTGGGTGCAGGTCCAAGGTAAGTCTCAAATCCTAATAGTGCACGTGGACACTGATAAAAAATACATGGACACTGATGCATTTGCAATCAGTGTCGCATAATTCAACTCAACTCCTTTCGGTTGATTCACAAGATGATGAACTGGTAGATTAATGAGAGATTGTTTCATTCGTTATGTTAAACACGGTTATTCATCCCATTGAATGGAGAGAACGGCCAAATGAATCCAGAAGATGTCAGTAACGCAGAAGCAGCCCCGCCTCAGTGTCACGGCCCTGGATGACCAAGACACTGTTGGCTGGTGGATCCCAAATGTCTCCAGCAACACCAGCTTCTTACCAGGAACACTCTGGAAGGTTTTCAGTTGAAACTCAATGACAAGTTTTAGTATAATGATAACGGATAATAATAATCTTAGTCTGCAAATAAGACATTTTATACCTGTGGTTGGATTTGCCTTCGTTCAATGCATCCGGCATGGTTCAGCGTTGTTTTCTCTTGAAATAAGGCAAAAGAAAACACTAAATACTGACTTTTAAACAGCAGAGTTTTCTATAAAGTTTGAGGTTGGGTGAGTGCTAAGTGGGATGGACAGCACGGTGTCTGCAGCCAAAACATTTGGAGCATTTGATGAAGGGTCATATTTATTTTATTTTAGAAAACATATTAGTTATCGGATCTTCAACATATGTTTGCAATCATGTCATACAGCGATCAAAAGTGAGGCAAAACAGTCGGCTGTGAAAGTCCCAGTGGGTCTAGCGGTATGAACTGATGGGCTGCCAAAATAAGAGCGCTTAACCGGGGAAAACAAAGAGGTGTTTCCCAGTGTCCCAACGTATCTCGCGGGCTACTTGCTACCAGAGTGGGCTACGTGCTAGCAGAGCGGGGAACCTGCTAGCAGGCTGCTGAACAGCGGCAGGTCCCACTACGCCACTCGAGGGGGGATCCGGCTGGGATAATGATAATTGAGCATTTACCTGTATATATGCATCAAGCAGCGGTGCAAAAAAAATCAAACAATGGATTCATTGATTATAGTGTTCACAATCTGATCCGAATGTTTGCTTTCAAGTCCCCAGACAAAGTCAAGTCTCAAAGCAGTCAAGTCTTGCGTAATTCAAGTCTCACAGCAGGCAAGTCCGGGTCAAGTCGCAAAAGTCCCCGTTTTCGTGACTCGAGTCACAAGTCACAAGTTTCACAAACACACGTGCACACAGTGAGTGACGGTAATGGCGAGAAAGAGATTGCGAGAGCTTGTCAGTCTGCATCAATAATAATAATGATAAAAATAATAACACATTTTGATGAAGGGGAACATGGGTAAAAAAAACTAAAGCTAATCTATCAAAAAACACAGTAGCATGCATACACACACACACACACACACGCACACACAAACATGCAAAACACAGTAGCATGCATGCACACACACACACACACACACACACACACACACACACACACACACACACACACACACACACACACACACACACACACACACAAACTCCATCAACTGTGATTTATGCTCCTCTCAAAACCACCTCGCCTTACTACTGGCGCTGACCCGTTACTCCCACAGAGAGGCTGAGAAACAGGTGCAGCTTACGGTCAGAGTTTCGAGATGCAGGGGCAGCTTACGGTCA
>OMKI01044263.1:0-10251 GCA_900302315.1 Phycis blennoides
TACTTTTAATTGATAGAATACAAATAGAATTTTTTATTCACTAATAAAGTAGTTATTAACCTATGCTAACCATTGCATGCGTGTGTGGTTGCGTGTGCGTGTGTGTGTGTGTGTGTGTGTGTGTGTGTGTGTGTGTGTGTGTGTGTGTGTGTGTGTGTGTGTGTGTGTGTGTGTGTGTGTGTGTGTGTGTGTGTGTGTGTGTGTGTGTGTGTGTGTGTGTGTGTGTGTGTGTGTGTGTGTGTGTGTGTGTGTGTGTGTGTGTGTGTGTGTATGTATGTATGTGTGTGAGTGAGTGAGTGTGAATGTGTGTGTGTGTGAGTTTGTGTGTGTGTGAGTTGGTGTGTGTGAGTGTGTGTGAGTGAGTGTGTGTGTGAGTGTGTGTTTGTTTCTGTGTGTTAGAGTATCTAGCCCCTCAGTGTGTTTGTGTGTGTGTGTGTGTGCGTGTGTGTGTGTGTGTGTGTGTGTGTGTGTGTGTGTGTGTGTGTGTGTGTGTGTGTGTGTGTGTGTGTGTGTGTGAGTGTGTGTGTGTGTTTGTGTGTGTGCGTGCGTGTGTGTGTGTGTGTGTGTGTGTGTATGTGCGCGTACGTGTGCGTGTGTGCGTGCGTGTGTGTGTGTGTGTGCGTGTGTGTGTGTGTGTGTGTGTGTGAGTGTGCACGTGTGTGTGTGTGTGTGTGTGTGTGTGTGTGTGTGTGTACCAGCTTGGCGTATCCCCTGCTGTCCAGGATGAGGTTCTCAGGCTTCAGGTCTCGGTAGATGATGCCTTTGGAGTGCAGGTAGGCGAAGGCCTCCACCACGCAGGCTGTGTAGAACCTGGTGGTGACGTCCTCAAAGGACCCTCTGGAACACACGTACACAGTAGACCAGATAGGCTTTACAAATGAAGATGTTACTATATGACATGTTGTGTGCGTGTGCATGTGTGTGTGTGTGTGTGTGTGTCCCTCTGTGTGTGTGTGAGTGTATGTGTGTGTGTGTGTGTGTGTGTGTGTGTGTGTGTGTGTGTGTGTGTGTGTGTGTGTGTGTGTGTGTGTGTGTGTGTGTGTGTGTGTGTGTGTGTGTGTGTGTGTGTGTGTGTGTGCGTGCGTGTGCGTGTGTGCGTGTGCGTGCGTGTGTGTGTGTGTGTGTGTAGCTACCTGTCTCTCAGTATCGTCCACAGCTCTCCACCCAGACAGGCCTCCATCAGCATGTAGAGATATTTACTGTCTTTAAACGACCGGTACAACCTGCAAGATGGAGCAGAAATGTCCCATGAGCAAGGCATCGACTCAGCAGTTGCATCACTTGAGCTGTTCAGTCACCAGTTGGAGACATCAGTATCATTCTATCACAGAGATAAATTCTGTGTCATCTATAAAATAAATGTGTCAGATGTCAAAATATCAGATATCTACTGAGGCATAGTTTTAAATTTGGTTTATATTTGTCACATATTTTTATATTCTATATTTGTCATTTGTCATTGTATTCCAATTCAGTGTTTGCTTGTTTCAGAGAGACGGCCATCAATATGTCCTTCAAACAATGAATACATGTCAACAAAAGTCCTCTGGAAATAAGAAATCTGTCGTCAAAAGTTTCTGCGGGCGTGGAGTTTGATATTGAAGATACCGGCTTTTCAAAATGGCTTCCCCCCCCCCCCCCCCCGGGACACGCTTATCTGATGAAGACGAGCGCCTGACCTGACGATGAAGTCGGAGTGGGCGTCGGTCATGATGTGCTTCTCCGAGCGGATGTGCTCCTGCTGCCGGGTGTCCACGATGTGACGCTTCTTCAGGATCTTCATGGCGAAGGTCTTGGCCTCCTCGCTCTTCAGCTGCACCTGAGGGCGAGAGAGAGACCAGGAACGTGATGACGATGATGATGATGATGATGATGATGATGAAGAACAGGATGCTGTCCCCCTTCTGCGTGGTTTAGGACTCTGAACACCAGGAAATCATTGTTGATAAATGGTTTCTCATTTCGAAGAAAGAGGGAGGTGGTCACTTGATAACATAACACATATGACGGGCCACAATTTTATTGCGTAAAGGAACAGACTGTAACAGCCCGAAAATGATCTGAATGAGCCATGGACAGTCAACACCCCTGCGCCCAGTGTGTTTTAGCTTAGCTTAGCGGTTAGCTTAGCACGTTGCGTGGAGGTACCCATTAACACAACTGCGATGCTACAGTAAAGCGGCTAAGCTCGCCTGGCGTGTAAACACATGCTAAGAATGGGACACCCGCCGCTGACATTTAGGCCATCTTTAGCCTAGCGTGCATATCCAGCAGCAAACACCAGGAAAAGACATGAGGTCATCCTGCTGTCCATCAGAGAGAGACATATAGAGGGAGAGAGAGAGAGAGAGAGGGAGAGGGAGAGGGAGAGAGACGTAAAAATATATAGCGAAAAAGAGAGAGAGAGAGAGAGAGAGGGATTCTTTACATGAGGTCATGTGAACATCTGAGACTGGGAATGTGAAGAATGTGAGAGTGGGAATGTGTGTGCATGCGTGTGTGCTTTTTCTTTGGAGCTGTGTACAGCACCTCCCATCGCTGTGTACGTGGCTGTGTTTGTACTGTCTTCATGGATGGCCGTGGACACCGTGTGATCCCAAGAACTGAAGGACAGCGCAGACGGACACCAAACACCAAGAGTCGACAAACAGACACCGTCTCACTGTCCAGCAGACAGACAGACGGACGGACAGACACAGGGACAGCTGTGAGAGTTACGGGAGGAGGGAGAGGGGGGGGGGTGTGAGTGTGTGTGTGTGGGAGGGGGGTTGTTTTCCTACTCCACGGGGGGAGAGTGATCCCAGAATAACCCGGGGGGGCATGATGGGAAATCCTGGCAGGGGAACCCTTCCACTTTTGGAAAAAACCCGAGGAGGGCATCCCTCCTTCCTCCCCCTTCTCCCTCCTCCCACTTTCTCCCCTCCCTTCTCCTCCCCTCTCCCCCCCCCCCCCCCCCCCCCCCCCCCCCCCCCCCCCCCCCCCCCCCCCCCCCCCCCCCCCCCCCCCCCCCCCCCCCCCCCCCCCCCCCCCCCCCCCCCCCCCCCCCCCCCCCCCCCCCCCCCCCCCCCCCCCCAGCATGAATTCAGTCTCACTCTTTATAAAACAAATAAAATCAATCAATATTCTATCTGTCTGTCCATCCCTCTCTCTCTCTCTCCACCCCTCTCTCTCTCTCTCTCTCTCTCTCTCCACCCCTCTCTCTCTCTATCTGTCCATGTGGAACGTGGATGTTCAGTCTGTCGGGCAGGATGGAGTCCAGTCCGGGTCACGTGTCTGTGGACTCCAGTTACCAGCGCTGGTGTGCTAGTGGAAACTTACCTAAAATGAACCTCTGTCACAACCGCCTGGCTGGCTATCTCCTTCTAAGATTTACCGCAGGTTCAATTGGTAACGTTATTGGCCACGGTGTTTGGTTTCAGACAATAAAACCAAATGTAGTTTCTGCTGAGCTCAGCTCATGTGCCATGAGTATCACCCTGCAACTGAGACAATGACCTCGCAGCCTTTGGCTTCATGAGGGGTGATCACACCGTCTCAGAGGAGACAGCAGATGACGAAGATGCAGAGCCGCAAAGGGCTAAATGGAGGATGGCAATAAATGGTCATCGAAAAGGATTGGAAGTGATCGCGTTTTAAGGTCACATCAGCTTTGGTGCCAGGAAAGGAGCCATCTCCATCTCATTGGAAAACAAGGTTGTTATGCTTTCAACTTTAAAACTTAAAAAAAGCGAGTTCAGATATGGACAATAGAGGGACAACGGAGGTCCAGTGCTTTATCAATGCTTTTGATGGTCAGCATGTTCAATTCCCTGTTGTTGGTGTGTGGGCAGGGACCAGTGAACCACAAGATCCAACTACGCTACTCTTAAGAAATCTTTCTCCCCCCCGCTATTCATTGAGGTCAAAGGTTAGTGGAGAATGCCCCTTTAGGCTGTTTGGTTATCTCTGCTCAAGGGCACTTCAATAATGAAGCCCTTCAACGAGGAATTGCTTTTCACAAAGTACCCTCTTGCAACCAGAACTTCTATTTTTTTTTTAACTTTTAACAATGAATTCCTTTTCATAGAATTCGAAGGGCCCGTTTGAGACGGAGAGATAAGAATATAAAAGAAGAAACGGATAAGAAAAAAGGAGTGATTGCCGTTCCAAAACGTCAGCGACTTCAGAAAGCAGCAGTCTTTGGCCCCTGGGCTCCCCCGGGACATCCAGCACCAGCACCACCAGCTTCCCTGAAGGCTCGGGAGTCTGGTTGCATTCTGTCTGTCTCCGGGTGCCAAGTTGGGGTTATTACTGGAATAAAGAGCAGGATGTACTCTTGTTTGAGTTCTCGTCCGCCTCATGTGGTGGCCAAGTACCGCGGCCGTGTCCAAAAACCCCCCACTTGTTGGGCTACCCGATGAACGCGCTAAACTGCCAAAACCCGTCATACCGCAGAGACAGCGGGACAACCTGGGCGGTGATAGTAGTACTACTCAGGAGGATCATGTTTGCACATCTTACCAGTTCTACGCGGCCAAAGCCTCCAACTCCGAGAGTGTCGATGATGTTGAAGTCCGTCAACTGCAGGCTGGAGAAAAAGGCATTCTCAGCCTCATACCTGAAGAGAGGAACACGGTTACTGTTAGTGAAATAACTTTGCATTGCGGTACTTTATTAATTAATACAATAGCTTGTTTTGATGAGCTTGCTCAGCGGCATTTACTCAGTACCAACACCAGTTAGTCAGTAGTAGGCTACAGTTAGCATGTATTATTTCATTATAAACACGAGGGAAACATGAAATGATATCAAGCTAGCAAAATGCTAGCACAACAATACAGCGGCAAGCTAAGAATAAGCACAGTAATAAGCAGCTTTAAGAGTGTAAGTGTAAGTGAGTGTAGTATACGAGTATTGCTTGGGCAGTGTGTTTTGGGAACCAACAAGCAATTTATGGCGTTAGCAAGCAGCGGCAAACGCAGATGATAAGCGACGCGGGAAGCGGACGTCTGCGGAGACGTTAGCACGCGACTGAGCGTGTACCTGCAACATTTGACCACATGAAAAAACGGGAACTTCTTGGAGGTGTGGATGGAGAAGGAGGTGGTGGGGAAGGGGGAGGAGGAGGGAGCAGGAGGGAGGCTGCTCAGCCTCTCTCTGTGCCTCCTGATCGGGAGGGGGAGTAGCTCTCTCATTGAACCGTCCGCACAAAGTAATACCTCCCCCCCTGCCAAAAAAAAAGCGTCGGCTCTGGGGAGTCTTTCGGGAATTGAGTCTCAAGTTGAAAGGTCAAAGTTCAATTTACTGGCCGAGAAACACGGAAAACACCAAAAACAACAACAACAACAACAAAAAGAGTGCAATATTGTGCAAAAAAAGCAACGGAAAATAAATCTACAAATTCAACAAATGGACCCGCAAAAAGCAAAAGTGCAAACAGTCATGGGTTACACAGCTGGCTGGCGTGGGAAAAAGTGAATACGTTTCCCTTTTGCGAAAAAAAAACCCAAACCGTTCCCTTTTACGAAAACGTTCTGCAGAGTGTCTGTAACAGCGCCGCCTCAAAGGAGGACGGGAGCCGCCATTTCCAGTTGACGAGGTGGGGGTAGCACGGCGGGGGGCCGGGCGGTCTGGTGCGGTGGTAGCGGCTGAAGGTCCACGGGGCCAGAACCTCTGGCTGAGCCCACATGTAGCTGGGGCGCAATGGGGGGGGTGGGCGAGTCCAATGGTGCGCCGTCAGAATCCAGGACGCACTGCCTCCGGGCAAGGCATTCTCAAGAGTCGGATGGCGGAGGTGAAAAATGCCTGTTTGGGAATCCTCCTGAGAGGATGCCGGATGATGATGTGTGTTGATTTCCCCCCCACCCCCCGGTCGGCTCTCTTTCTTATTGGAAGAGCCTCTGGAACAACCAACCCAACGCACGGAAATCCCTCACAACTCTGGAAATCAATCCCTCCCTCACACCAGGGCGGAATCTTTCCCGATATCCCGGGAGCGATATCTCAGGAAAAAGCAGACGCGTCTCCGTTCAGTTCTTTGCGGTTACTGGAGTTGCTCGAGTCACAGAGACTCTGTTGCACGGCCTCTCCTCAGGAACACAGGGACCACGCGATGTGCTCTCCGCCAGCACCACTTTCAAAATGCTCCCGGTGCAAACGAGCCTGCGGGGTGGGGGTGGTGGGGGGGGGTGGGGGTGGTATACCTCTGCTGCACTGACACTCTATCTGGTTGGCTGGCCGGCCGTGTGGATGTCTAGCTAACTGGCTCGCTAGCTGGCCGGTATTTTTAGCAAATGGAAACATGGCGCAGAGGTTTTGCCCCCCGCCCCCCCGGTGAAGAGCGTGGCCGATGCGGTCTCCTCATGTGACGGACGCTTTGCGGGGACAATTGAATCCCCAGTAAAATGTGTGAAGCGTTTAACAGCCACCCTCGTGCCATCGGAGGAACGTCACTGTCACAGGGACGGCCGAGAGCCGGGCCGGGCTGGGCCGGGCTGGGCTGGGCCGTGGGCCGGGGATGGGTGATGCTAAAAGTTCAAGGTCGCTTGTTAGCTTGTTATGTTCCGTGAAATCTCAGCAGGTGTCGTTCGTGGCTCATAAACGACGAGGTTGAATGTAGATACAATGTGGTTCAAATTGGTCTAATTAGATGTGTATTTAGATGATACTGATATATATATATATTGTCAAACCTTTGACAAGATCTTTCTTACGATGCCAGGCATCTGTTCAAGGCAAGGTAGGTATTGAAAAACATGAATACTGTAGGTATAGTTTACATAAAAGTCAACTCAACTATTCCTATCGTTAGCCTATTGACACAAGCTGTGATGACTCTGGCAAAGGTTTTAACCTTTGATGGTTGTTTCCCTGAAGTCTAGAGCCCCTTGAGAAACACACATGGGCATTGAGGAGGTCCTTGAAAAGCCTTAAGACCGTAGAGTCTCGGAAGCCATGGCAAACACTCCAGGCTTCCTGCACCAGCCAGCGGTCTGACGGTATTCGAAGGGTGATTTCCGGCAGGCCTAGATGAGTATCATCTGGTTCGGTTTCCCATAAGCCAGCCGCCGGGACATCCCGGGGGGGATATCACGGGAGATTTGCACCAATCTACCGGGTGTATATTTAGGCAAGGGTGTGAAGTGGACCGGTGTGGCTTACAAACACCTTCGCAAATTTCAAGGGCTGCATGTGACATCATCTGCTGGTCGGAGGAGGGCGGTCTCATGGGTGTGAACCAAGGGGTTTACACTGTAGTACTATGGATGGGTAGTACGGGCATTCACATAAGGCACTTTGTGGACCAAAGATCAAAGTAACCTTTGGGCAACCTTATTGTTGTCAAATCAAAACCTGCAGTATCAATATCTGTTACTATGCTAGTAGCATTACGCTAGTAGCAATAATCACCCAAAAACCTCGGCAAAAAACCCTCGGCCAATCGGCAAAATAATCGAGTGGTTTCACGCGTCTACCTTTTCGTTCGTTACACGACAGTGACGCAGGGACAAGTCGGGTTCCGTGTTTTCCTGTGTTCGTGGTGGTCACAGTTGAACCCCTTAAGTAGAACAAGGGTCTGAAAACAATTGTTACACGCCACACGGCGTACGCAAATAGCCACAACACTCAAGTGAAACGCACACAGTAGTACACATGCCATGCCAACATGCCGACGGGCCTCATGAGCACACTGTGAAGGCCGGCCTGAGGGCCATAAAGGTGTCCACGCCCCCCTGACATGTTTACCTCTGCTCTCACACATGTTTACATCTGTCACATGTTCAATCGCTTCATTTCTATGACCCGTATTGTGTTTCTAGATATATCTATTCACTTCTAAATACTTTCTCAATGATTTATTCATTTTGCGTATTATATATTTTAAATGTGCCGTCCTGCATACTTAGAATGCCGCGGGGGCCGTATTTCTAATCTGTCATTAGTAGAGTTTCTCATTTGTCGTCGTTCCTCTCTCTCCGTCTCCCTGCATCCCTGTGTTTCTGTTTCTTCCTCCAGCCACCCCTCTCATCTGCATACTCCTCTCCTCCACTTCAGCTGTCTCTCTCCCCCCGTGAGTCTCTCACTTTCCCTCTGTCGCTCTGTCTCTCATCTGCATTCGACAGAGACACGTGTTCGTTTATAATGACCCAATTCGTACTTCACCGCTCATTCCCTAATTAGATCCAACGGCGCGGCACGCATATCTTCCACCGCAGCCGGCTGCTGTCAATACAGCAGCCCGCGCAAAACATTACCATGTGACAAGCAGGCGCAGGAAAAAAAGACCATGGATTCGAAGCAAGGCGAAGCAATGGCTCAGCGTGCGGTGGGCGGTCGGTCAAAGTACCAACACGTGTTCTGCGCAAATTAGGAGGGAAGGAAGGATGCGCGGGCTTGCAGGTTTAGCATGGCGGTATATAATGGGGAACAAACAGTGGGGGATACTGTGGATAAACATGGATACATGTGGCAGCTTTACTCTGAAGCCAGGAGCCCTGGTAGATCAGATACGTCACCTTTTAAAGTAAAAAAACTAACAATTTGGGCATGAAATAGGAATATATGAATATGTGAATAATTGAATGTGTTGGTCTTCGTCTTTTACAGGTGGTGTTAGGTAGACAGTTCATTGATTGATTGATAAGTGGATTTATTTATTAAGAGTTGCTGATCCATAAATTGCTTCATTTATTTGTGAAAAAAAACGAGAACTGAAAGAATTTTTTTGTTGTTGTATTCATTCATTTTGTATTAATTAATAAATTAAAAATTTTAATGTATTATTCATGTGTTCTCTTGCCATCCAAGGCCTTGGATGGCTGCCATCTTTTTTCGGTGTACCTTGCAAGTCACCGTATACCTAAGTGTTTATGATGTGGATGTGCCTCAAGTAACGCATATGTGCCATACTCCTGAACAAACACACACCCTGGCACCCACATTTAGGACATCCAGTCCAGCAGAGCCGCCGCGGGCAGTGACAGACATGAAACCCTCAGACACCTGGTTCTCTAGGCTGTATAAAACCCTGGTTCTCTACGCTGTAAAACCCTGGTTCTCTAGGCTGTAAAACCCTGGTTCTCAAAGCTGTAAAACCCTGGTTCTCTAGGCTGTGAAACCCTGGTTCTCTAGGCTGTAAAACCCTGGTTCTCAAAGCTGTAAAACCCTGGTTCTCTAGGCTGTAAAGGCTGTGTGTGTGCGTGCATGCATTGGTGCGTTTGTGTGTGTGTGTGTGTGTGTGTGTGTGTGTGTGTGTGTGTGTGTGTGTGTGTGCAGGCATTGGTGTGTGTGTGTGTGTGTGTGTGTGTGTGTGTGTGTGTGTGTGTGTGTGTGTGCAGGCATTGGTGTGTGTGTGAGTGTGTGTGTGTGTGTGTGTTTGTGTGTGCAGGCATTGGTGTGTGTGTAAGTGTGTGTGCGTGCATGCGTTGGTGTGTGAGTGTGTGTGTGTGTGTATGCGCGCGCGTGTGTGTGTGGGGCTTATTACAACAACCACGTTTAACGCTGACAGCTTTGGGCGCTGTGTGACATGCTGTAGCTCCGCCTCTTTGGCAATGGGGCTCGGTTCGAGCACAGCCAATCAGAACGCAGTTATCCTGACCCACCACCATAACTCACTGGATAACGTGTGTGTTTGTGTTGCGCACATATGCGTGTGTATGTGTGTGCATGTGAGTGTGTGTGTGTGTGTATACGTGAGTGTGTGTGTGCATGTGTGTGTGCGCAGTGCATACATGTGTGAATGCCTCTAAGTGTATGCGTGTGCACGTACGCGCAGGCATTCGTGCGTTGTGTGTGTGTGTGTGTGTGTGTGTGTGTGTGTGTGTGTGTGTGTGTGTGTGTGTGTGTGTGTGCGCACGCCCGTGCACGTGCGTACGCCCGTGGGTGCACGTGTGAGTGGGCCGCTCTTCGGCTTGCCCTCTGCGGCGCCGAATGCCGTATTTCTGCACATTCACTTGTGACTTGGGGGTTCGTAAACACAACAGGCAGCACGGGTCGGCGCGGCGCCAGCTCCTCCGGCGGCCCGAAGCCTTGAAGCGCAGCTCTGTGCACAAACCCAGCGCTGCTTCCTGGAACCGGCTCCAAATAGAGCCCTTCATATGAGAGTAAACAGCACCCCACCCCCCCCTCCACACACACACACACACACACACACACACACACACACACACACACACACATAAACACACACACAAACACACACACGCACACACATAAACACACACACACACACACACACAAACACACACACACATACACACACACACACACACA
>OMKI01044346.1:10406-25019 GCA_900302315.1 Phycis blennoides
TAGGTTAGAGATGGTTAGTTTAGGTGTTAGGTTAGAGATGGTTAGTCTAGGGGTTATGTTAGAGCTGGTTAGTTTAGGGGTTGGGTTAGAGATGGTTGGTTTAGGGGTTGGGCTAGAGATGGTTAGATTAGGTGTTAGGTTAGAGATAGTTAGCTTAGGTGTTAGGTTAGAGATGGTTAGTTAAGGGGTTATGCTACAGATGGTTAGTTTAGGGGTTAGGTTAGGATGGTTAGTTTAGGTGTTAGGTTAGAGATAGTTAGCTTAGGTGTTAGGTTAGAGATGGTTAGTTTAGGGGTTAGGCTAGAGATGGTTAGTTTAGGGGTTATGTTAGAGATGGTTAGTTTAGGTGTTAGGTTAGAGATGGTTAGTTTAGGGGTTGGGTTAGAGATGGTTAGTTTAGGTGTTAGGGTAGGGATGGTTAGTTTAGGTGTTAGGCTAGAGATGGTTAGCTAAGGTGTTAGGTTAGAGGTGGTTAGCTTATGTGTTAGGTTAGGGATGGTTAGTTTAGGTGTTAGTTTAGGTACTAGGTTAGAGATGGTTAGTTTAGGTGTTAGTTTAGTGGTTAATTTAGGTGTTAGGTTAGAGATGGTTAGTCTAGGAAGCAGCCCTGAAGCTCGTGTGTGTGTGTGTGTGTGTGTGTGTGTGTGTGTGTGTGTGTGTGTGTGTGTGTGTGTGTGTGTGTGTGTGTGTGTGTGTGTGTATAGCAGGAACACTGGTTTGAAAAGGCCCTTGGAGAAAAGAAAGGTTTTGTCATAAAAAAAATGAAGGAAGATGGAGCCTGTTTGTTCAGAGCAGTAGGTGAGTACACAAACACACACACACACACAGCTGTATCTGCCAGGCAGCATTGTGCCTGTTTATTAATTACCTGTCTGTGTGTCTACCTATCTGTGTGTGTACCAGCTGACCAGGTCTATGGGGACCAGGATATGCATGAAGTGGTTCGTAAACACTGCATGGACTACCTGGTGAGTCTCTGAGGAGGAGGAGGAGGAGGACTCTAATGTATACTGTAGCATACTCTCTCTTGCGTATACTGTAGCCTACTCACTAACATATACTATAGCCTACTCTCTCTGTAGCCTACTCTAATATATACTGTAGCCTACTCTCTAATGCATACTGTAGCATACTCACTTTGGGTGCTTGGTAGGACAGATGTTATGCGGTCATTACAAGGTTTCCAACCCTAGGTCTAATAGAGTACGAGGAGGTGGGATTAGAAGCTATACTGAAGGAGGAGGAGGAGGTGATGGAAGTGTTGTTTGTGCTCCTACAGATGAAGAATGCAGATTACTTCTCTAACTACGTGACCGAGGACTTCACCACCTACATCAATAGGAAGAGGAAAAGCAACTGCCATGGCAACCACATCGAGATGCAGGCCATGGCTGAGATGTACAACCGACCAGTAGAGGTTTACCAGGATGGCACAGGTCTGTCCGCCTACCTCTCTGTCTGTCTGTCTGTCTGTCTGTCTGTCTGTCTGCCTCACTGTCTGCCTGTCTGCTTGCCTCTCTTGTTTGCCTGCCTTTAATGGACCATTTTAACTTCCTGCTTCAGAACCAATCAACACGTTCCATGGTATCCACCAGAACAACGATGAGCCAATCAGAGTGAGCTACCACAGAAACATCCACTACAATTCTGTAGTGAACCCCAACAAGGCCACGATAGGGGTGGGGCTGGGGCTGCCTGCCTTCAAACCTGGGGTACGCACACACACACGCACACACCTTCACAAACACAATGTGTGTATGATGAATCAGTAATGTCAAATTGAATGATGCGCACATATGATATGGGGTGATACATTGCTGTGTGCAGTATGCGGACCAGTCCCTGATGAAATCGGCCATCAAGACGTCAGAGGAGTCCTGGATCGAGCAGCAGATGCTGGAGGATAAGAAGCGGGCCACGGACTGGGAGGCCACCAATGAGGCCATCGAGGAGCAGGTGGCTCGCGAGTCCTACCTGCAGTGGTTGCAGGACCAGGAGAAACAGGCTCGACAGGTGAGCCCGGTCAGCCATCACTGGTCTCTATCCCCAGCCATCACTGGTCTCTATCACCAGCCATCACTGATCTCATCACTAGCCATCACTAACCCTGCCTTGGTCTGAATCAGGATCATGTGTTCTTGACGCTGTGTCTTGGTTCTGTTGGTTCTCACACGGAGATGTTGACCGGCAGACCCACCTGCAAACACAAGCAATGGCTTCCTCTTTGGTCAGAGCTTTGGTGCATTTTGTCAGTTTTGTAGCGAAACAATGTGAGGCAAAACGATGGCACTTCAAACATCATTAGCTATTAGACATATGATAAGAAAACATATTGTCTCATCATACGTCTAATATCAACAGCTGATATGAACAGCTTTACGGTCCCACTGCAGTGACAACTGGTCTATGAACAGCTCTATGGTCAAGACATTACAGAAATCTGATCTTACAACCTGCCATGAGTACTCCTATTTGCATAGTAAAATGAGACTTAATAAATACATGTCTTTGTACTTTGTTGAAATTTTAATTTAGAATGTTTTTATAACAACCGGCCCTGTTTGAGTGCCTGATGTATCGTGTGTGTTTCAGCCCCGTAAGGCTAGCGCCACCTGTAGCTCAGCCACGGCTGCCGCGTCCAGCGGGTTGGACGACTGGAGCGCCCGGTCACCTCGGCAACGGGACTCTGACCCCTCCCACTCTGACCTAGCAACTACCCTGGCAACCAACAACAAACCACCCTCCCCCACAGGGGCGGGACTTGGCCTCAACAAGCCCCCCTCCCCCTGCGCACCAGGTGAGACATACACACACCTGTCTGTCTCGCTGCCTGTCTGTCTCTCTACCAGTCTCTTTGTCTACCTGTCTGTCTCTCAACCTGTCTGGCTACCTGTCTGCAGGTCCTAGTAATCCCAGCCGTCATCATCTGGAGTACAGAGCCATCATGCAGGAGATGTCTCCTACAGCATTTGGTAAGACACCCACATTATAGACATCACACACACATTATATACATTGGATCAATATATACAAGGAGCATCTTCAGAACGTCTGTACTCCTCACGGTATGTGTGTGTGTGTATATACTGTTAATGTAGTGTGGATTGTGCGTGTATAAGGTGTATTATAATGTATTCTGTGGTGTGTAAAACGTATATTGTGTGTATAATGTGTACTGTGATGTGTATATTATATGTACTATGTATATATTGTGTATAGTGTGTATTCTAATGTGTACTGTGTGTATTGTAACGTATACTGTGTATATTCTAACATATACTGTGTGTATTCTAACGTGTGGTGTGTATTCTAACGTGTACTGTGTATTCCAATGCACACTGTGGTGTATATAATGTGTATAGTGTGTACTCTAGCGCGTACTGTGTGTATTCTAACGTGTACACCATGTGGTGGTTGCAGGGCTGACCGACTGGGAAGACGATGAGATCCTGGCCTCTGTGCTGGCGGTGTCCCAGCAGGAGTACCTGGACACCATGATGCCCCAGGGGGCCGCGCTGCACCGTGAGAGAGAGACCTCCCCCGACAGCAGCTGATAGACTCACACATACACTTTCACACAATGTACACAACAACTACACGCCCATGACAACACGAGCAGCGACGACCTCTGACCTCATCAGCCCCACACAGCCAGGGACACAGTGGATAATAAACATGTTGGAACGCTCCATCACGTTCATCCATTCATTACTGACACTTCTCCAAGCCAATAGGGCTCCGACTGATAAGACTCCGCCCCTTCAGCTCTGTTGGAGTGGGGAGGGTCTTACCGCCGATTGGATGGCAGGTTAGATGAAAAGCATGCTGCAGATAGGTACATAGACCGCTAACACTAGCACGCACAGCTGGCTACCTGAGGGTAGCTAGGTTAGCTAGCTGATGTTGGCTAGATAGGTTATGTGGGCTAGCTAGGTCTAACTGATGTGGGTTAACTAACTGCTGCTGGCTGGCTAGATGACGTAGGCTAGCTAGCTAGTGTTGGCTAGCTAGCTGCTGTAGGCTAACTAACTGATGTAACTAGCCAGCTAATGTAGGCTAGCTAGATGATGAACACCATTATCATGTTTTCTGAGTTGCCAAGACTATCAATATCTGAGTACTAAAGTATTACATAACAGCTCGCTGAAGCCAATAGTCTTGGATGTGCTAGTTTTATTGGTAACTGGCTAATACCCTACATATGGCACTTGACTAAGGGTACTCGCTACCCTAAAGTAATACAAACACTACAGTAATGGTCCAATAATTGTAGGTGATGTGATGGAGACTGGAATTTCAACAGTATTGTTTTCATTATCTTTTGCAGGCAGTTATTGATCAGATAGTGTACCCATAGCTAGTAGAGAAAACCCTTTAAACGAGAACAATGTTGCAGCAAGTTGGCCCAGACTGACTGGTTAGACAGGTGTGTGTCTACCACTACCTATCAACGGCAAGACCCTCCCCTGATCACACATACAGGAACACAACTTTCTCTTCATCCTCATCATCATCATGGGTCTTATTTAGCTGCATGTCTATTGACCATGACCAATCACATCATAGAGAAGACAATAGAATGATTTGTCATACTTATCCTCTTAATAATTGATTATTGTTATTATTAATAATAATATAAGTTTGTTTTATTTTATTTTCCTGTTTGGGATGAAAATACTTTTCTTTTTCTTGGAATAAAAAGAAGACAATGTGTCTTAAAAACCATTTGGGCCGTTTTGTTCTGATGTGAAGACCTGATGTTAGACCAGATATTAGTACTGTCCCTAGTACTACCATTACTACTCTGGACATACTAGTACTATCCTATAATACTATAATATAATATATCTACTATGATATTATACTATACTATTATAAAGTATGCTATAATATACTATGATATTATAGTTACACTATTTTATTATACTATCAAATTACACTATTATACCATTTTACAATGCTATCATACCTACACTCACCTACAGTCATATACTATACTATTGTACTGTTATATCATGATATAAGAGTTGTTGAATAGCAGTATAAAGGGTACCTTACCAACATGGCCACCTACAGGGCCTGATACCCCGCCATTTTGAGAGAACTCAACAGCTGTAACGTCAAATCCTAAATAGATGTAAATATACGTTACCCAAGCTAATCAAAACACTGTTTTGCCAGGTCTCACGTAAGAAACACTGTGGCAGGTTCAAACATCACAATGTCACCCCATAATGACTTCTCATTTCACAATGAATGACTAATGAAAAGACACCATTACTACCATCAACATTCCTGTACTCCACTCCCGAAATGGAGGCGGTCATTAAAGTATGACGTCATGATGTACCAGCCCTATAAGGCCCGTGGGAAACCCGGAAATTAGATTCTATTGGATGTGAGGCCGTGGCGGGACTCAGAGAGCAGCGTGAATGGTTCAGAAACGTTGTTCAGATGGTGAAGATCAAGCAGAAGGAGTGACGTCAAATCAATCTGCTCCTCGTTCGCTGTTGGCCGGTAGATGGCGCCAGTGGGCGGGACTGGCTACCTCCAATCAAGTTCATCCCAGCAGTGTCCGCCAACCAATCAGATTCTTCCTACCTGCCTCCTGGAAGGCGGACAAGGAACGGTTGTGTCTCGCCTTCTAACTGTTTAGCCCCGGGATGGACGATCGAGGGCGGGGAGCCTTCAACTGTCCTGGGAGTGAAGACACGGAGACGACCTCGTCACATGGGTTTAGACAGATGTTGGAGGCTAGGAGTTAGCCTGCTAGCCCTTCATTAGCCTGCTAGCCCTTCAGTAGTCTACTAGTACGTCATTAGCCTGCTAGCACGTCATTAGTCTGCTAGCCGCGCGTTGCCAACATGGCGGTAGGCCGCGGCGCTGCAGACGGAGCCGTTCGAAAACACAATGAAGGTAACTTGTGTTAACTATTGTTGTACTAAAGGTAACTAGTGTTGTAGTAAAGGTAACTCATTTTAACTTGTCTTGTACTAAAGGTAAATAGTGTTGGCTTGTGGTTCATTGAAGGTAACGAGTAACTTATGTTAACGTGTTTTATTGAACGTGTGTTCTGATAAAGGTAACTAGTCCTGAGTCCTGACCTGTCTTATGTCTCATCTTAGGTAGGAAGTAGTAGGAAGTAACTCGTAGCGTGGGCTCTCTGTCAAGGATATGCAGATCAAAACTCTAATGTGTATTCTTATTTGCTTGCTAGATAGCAATGAAAGCCATTGTTGTCAGAAGGTTTTAGATGTTACCAAAACCTGGTTTAACGCGAGCAGAATTTAAAATACTGGGTCAATGGCCAATAGTCAAACCGGCTCCACACCCACTCTGCAGGTCTGTAACTTGGCGCTTAGCCAGATATGTTGTATACTAGCAATGGTTAACCTAGTAATTGGAATGGAACTTGTTCTTTTGACTTTCTTACTGTATTAACAGCAATTAAATGTTACACTTTCTTCTGACAAATGTACTTATTGTAAGTCGCTTTGGATAAAAGCGTCTGCTAAATGCCGTAAATGTAATGCAAATGTCTGGTGACGTGGACGTTTTGAAGTACGGGGAAGGCAACTCCCCTGCTGTAAAATTTCACCTGTTCTCAATGCACACCAGACACACCCAGCTAGCAGCTATTACGCTGAGTGTGTAACTGTGTACACTACAGGGTGTAGCGTTGATATTTGTTGTGTTAAACAAACAGCATCCCTAGAGGTCATGCATGCATAGTGATAATACTGCGTGATAGTGACACACAATGTTACTAGATGTCATGGAAGTATAGTTATCATATTGTCATGTATTTATTAGTAAAACATATCTGTTATTCGTGTATTTCTTTTCATTGTCCATCTCCAGCCAACCAGAAGCTAAAGTACATCAGCCTGGCGGTACTTGTGGTCCAGAATGCGTCTCTCATCCTCAGCATCCGATACGTCCGGACGTTGCCAGGCGACCGCTTCTTCGCCACCTCGGCGGTCGTCATGGCTGAGGTCCTTAAGGTCATGACCTGCCTGCTCATCATCTTGGTGCAAAAGAAAGGTTAGTTAATGGCCGTTGGGTAACTCTCACTAGTTGGTTAGTTTGACAAGTTAGTTGGCTTTTTTGGTTAATGGGTTTGTTGGTTCAATTGTTAGTTAAGATAAGAGAGCGTGGTATTGATTCCAGACCAGGACATTGTGAGTTAGATTCTGTAGATTCAGGAGACTTAAAATTTTGAGCAGGCTTGAACTTGTAATTCTGCTGCTCAATCTAAAAAAAACTACATATTGATTGTTTTAGTTGTGGATGGTATAAATATTTTAATGATACTAATGTATTAGTAATGATTGTAATGACACTACTACTCTCATGGTTCGTTATTTTACTGAATGTCAGCGTCCCATTAGACGTCATGTTGGGGTTTCCACATAGCTGATTAGGAGTATACCACCTAACCACAAGCCAGTCAGTGGGTAGAGATGTTGTCTACAGGAAGAGCAGTGTCTAAAGATTGGTTTGTTGGGGAAAAAGATGTCAAGACTCTCGTGGTAAAAATGACCATGCAATAAAACCTAAAAGACCACCTATGCAATTAGCAGTTTATTTCAATGAAGTTAATCTTTTTGAATGAGTGTACACAGACGGAATGGAAAAGGACGTGTTAGTGTCTGACCCTAACCAGGACTGTGGAAAAGGGGTGCGCCCACATTGTTAGGGTGCACCCTTACAAGGTTAGCCTTGTAGGGTTAGGGCTGTCAGGGTGACCACACCACCACAACCCGTGGTATTGTGATGCCTACCACAGGGTGAGCTGAATGAGGAGTTTGAAGTTCAATATTCCCTCTTTTTTGCTTCCTAATCAGCAACTTATTCAGATGATTGGTCCAATAAGCGATATGAAGCGAGGGGGCCATCTCTAGTCATTTAGTGAAACCTTCTTATGATGAGGCGTTTCAAAGATGGTGTGAACATTTATCTTCAACAACATTTAGGGGTGTTATCATATCGGAATTTGAACACTTTTTGTTTATTGCTCAGATTGAATTCATAACCCAAAATGGAACCAAAGTGCAGAAGCAGGGAGAGGACGATGGGTAATGCGGCCTCTTGGCCAGAAATGTACAGCAGTCGGTCATCATTGTATAGAGACCTTCACTTGGTAAAGCAAAAAGCAGCTGCTTCCTTTTGATGCATTCAACCGCGTTTCTGCGCCACTAGATTGGAAACATTGTGGAGGCCTGGGATGGGAGGCTCCCCGACTGATTGGGCCAGCGACTGACTGATTTCTTTGATAAACCTGTTTGATGTGGGGATGCCATCATGCCAAGGACCGTAACCTGGTGGCCAGCGCCGTGGCCGTTTTCAATGTTTGGTCTGTAGTTTGGACCAGAAAATACAATTAATTAATTTAGCTATGAAAACAGTGAAGATATTGTTTTTGTTTTCTGTTCATAAAAAGACAAATGAAACTGCTAGAATATCTTTACTTTGGAGGTGCTGAAATAGTGTATTTTACCCTCACTCACTGACATGGTTCACTTTGTTCAAACATCTGCAGTAATCCACATTGTGAAGGGAAGTACTGCGTGCCAGATGTTTAAAAGCTTTTGGAATGCCCTGGGATTCAGGCGTTGGGGTTGAAATTGGTGCTCTCTGTGTCCAGGTAATGTGAAGGAGATGGTGGTGTCCCTCTACGACAGCATTGTGGTCCAGTATCAAGACACCTTGAAGCTGGCCGTTCCGTCTCTCATCTACACACTACAGAACAACCTGCAGTATGTTGCCATCTCCAACCTGCCAGCTGCCACCTTCCAGGTAATCTGCTGTAGTCCTGACTTTACACTCCTAATGTTATCTGTTTTATCGGTCCTTGCACTACATTCTCGCACTCTTGACAATAAAGTACAACGGTTATTGTCCTATCTGTCCTCTGCGCTCCTTATGTTTACTGTCCTATGTGTCCTTGGTTAGTTTCTCTCTTGTGGTTGTCTATCTGACATGTTGACTCTGACTCTGATCTGTGCTTGTGGTCTCTCCAGGTGACCTACCAGCTGAAGATTCTGACCACAGCTCTCTTCAGTGTCCTCATGCTGAGGAAGACCTTGTCCAAACTCCAGTGGCTCTCCCTGCTGCTGCTCTTCACAGGTGTAGCCACTGTCCAGGTAGGCCGCTCTCCGCAAACAGGCCCATCCCCAGGCTGGTTGGCTCCGTGTGTGATGGTGCATTGACCTGATGGTGTATTGGCGTGTGGATGTTCCCCAGGTGCAGCAGGAGGGGAAGAAGGAGTCTATCTCTGACTCCGCCAACCAAAACTACCTGGCGGGTCTGGTCGCTGTGGTCATCAGCTGCCTATCGTCAGGCTTTGCTGGCGTCTACTTTGAGAAGATCCTGAAGGGCAGCACGGCATCTGTCTGGGTCCGCAATGTCCAGCTGGGGATCTTCGGCACGGCGCTGGGCATGCTGGGAATGTGGTGGAAGGACGGCGATGCCGTGGCGGAGCGGGGCTTCCTGTTCGGCTACACCCCCGTGGTCTACGGCGTGATCTTCAACCAGGCGTTCGGGGGCCTCCTCGTGGCCGTGGTGGTGAAATACGCCGACAACATCCTGAAGGGCTTTGCCACCTCCTTCTCCATCATCGTCTCCACGGTTACCTCCATCTACCTGTTCGGCTTCCAGGTGGACCTGCTGTTCAGTGTGGGCGCAGTGCTGGTCATGACGGCAGTCTACATGTACAGCCTCCCCAAGGCTGGCCTCTCCTCTTCCGCCTCCGCCTCGCCTCCCCAGCCCAGCGGAGAGAACTTGCTGCCCAAGTCAGTCTTGATGAACTGAGCTCGGCTCATTACTCCAGTCACTAAGAGCTCTGTCTCTGAGCTGCCCCGTTTCCATGTTGACACCTCTGCCGCGATGTGGTGGAGCGTCTGACTTTATCCCCCACATGACTAACTCTTATTCTCTGGTAATCCCTGACGATGTGGTTTGGATGTGGTCTGGTTGGATGTGATCCGTCAGGTTATCTCCTGCTGTGCGTGAGCCTCCAGGTGTTTCTGGAACGGGAAACCTGATGATGAACCTGTTTTGAAACAACACCCGACCAAGTGTTGCTTTCAGGTCAATTTAGTTCGCTTTGTGATGGTTAGCTTGGCCCTGCGAGGCTAAGTTAGCTAAGCTACATTGCTTGATTACGTAGCAGAAAGGGGGTGAATCAGCCAATCGGAAATGTGTAGCAGCCCAGGTGTGCTGGGGAGTTTTTATTTTATTAATTTATATAAAAGTAATCACAATTGACGATGAGGAGCTCGGTGTTCGACAGTACATGTTGCCTGGATCCTAGCGCTAGGCTAGCCGCTGATTTGGTATAGGGTTGGTTTGGAGGTGAAGGTGAGATGTGGTGCTGGTGGTGGGTAAGAGCTGGTTTGCTCATCGAGTGTTGTTGAATGAAGGTGATGGTGAGGTGATGATGAGGCCCAAAATATCCCACAAACAATCTAACAGCTAGCAGCTAACAGCCCCACGCCAACCTCTTCTGCTGCTGGTTAGTTGCTAGTCAGCAGCTAACAGCCCCTAGCCAACCTCTTCTGCTGCTAGTTAGCTGCTAATCTCAGCGAACTTCCCCTATCTAACCGGAGTAGCTGGCTGGTAGAGCAGACGTTGGGCTGGATGCTGTCCCAGCTTGTGATGTCCAAAGGGATTGCTTAGCTCAGTAGTATTCTTTCTGGGATATTTTTCGAAAGTCTTCCTCTCTCCCTCTCTCTTTTTTGGAATATAAAAGGTGATTTAATTTGAAGGACACGTTGAGTTTGTATTTGATCACTGCAAATGCCTTTTTTGAATTTGTATATACTTTGAGTAAAGATTTTTATAAATGGGATAATAGATTCAACTATCCACTGACTCTGTCTCCGTTTGTAGAACCATACAATATGATGGAGGTTCATATGAGTTTATATTGTAAAAGTAGATTTATATTACGTTTTATTTATATATTTATCACGTGCATTCAACAATGTAGGTACAACCCAATACATAGTACAGACAGTTAATCAAATAAGCAAACTGCTTTAGATGCTACAATATAGAAGAAAGATTTGTAATTTTATTTTATTAATTTATATACATCTTTTGTCATTTGTTAATTTAAAGGCAAAGATGCGGTCTGAACAGATGAGTCTCAGCTGCAGTGGTAGATGTGTAGGAGGATGTGTAGTGTTTCAGCTGACCTGATGTCAGCAGGGACCATGTCCTGGATGTAGGGGGGTCTGGGTGTGTGTGGTTGACCATGTCCTGGATGTAGGACGGTCTGGGTGTGTGTGGTTGACCATGTCCTGGATGTAGTTTGGGCTAGGGTGTGTGTGGTTGACCATGTCCTGGATGTAGGACAGGCTAGGGTGTGTGTGGTTGACCATGTCCTGGATGTAGTTTGGGCTAGGGTGTGTGTGGTTGACCATGTCCTGGATGTAGTTTGGGCTGGAGCAGCATGATAGGCTACTACCAGTGACTTGAATAGGATTTGACCAGCGGAGGAGAGGTGTAGTGTGGGAGAACTTGGGAAGGTTGAAGACCAGTCGGGCTGCTGCATTCTGGATGAGCTGCAGAGGACTAATGATGCATGCAGGCAGAGCAGCCAGGAGGGGGTTGCGGTAGTCCAGACGTGAGATGACAAGAGTCTGGACCGGAACCTGGGTGGCCTTCTGGGTTGAGGAACCTCCTGATGTTGTACAGCATGGATCCGCAGGAGCAGTTGGTCACAGTGATGTTGGACAGCTGGTCCGAGACACAGGCACCACAGAGTTGTTGATCTTGACGGACAGCTTGTGGAGGGCAGATGCCTTGGGAGAGCAGCTCAGTCCAGATTTGTATATAATTATATGTGTTGTATACTGGAGTGCGTGCGTGCGTGCGTGCGTGCGTTTGTGCGTTTGTATACACCATATACCATGCAACACATGTGAATGTGTTGTATGGTAAACTGGTTCTATAGTGTATACTTGTCTTGTTATATAGACCATTAAAGCTGTTTTTTCTCTCTCTCTCTCTAGGGGCTCAGATAAGGAGAAAGGTTCTTAAGACATCACCTGCAGGAAGAATGACAAACTGGTCCATATCACTACTTAGTGAGTTTTATAGAATATGTTCCTGGGTAAACCTTTTCATTTGAATATGGTCCCGACCATAAAGAAATGTTAAACACTGCTCAATTTGTCGGACTGGAAAAGGTTTGATATGTTTACAAAGATATTCAGCGTCATCTTCTCATTTCATATTTCTAACACTTAACTTATATCTGCTTTATAAAGTGGATTTTGGCTTAATGTAATATATTTTTATATAAATATAATACGTTTTCTGTGTAACTCAGCTGTCAGTTTTATGGCTGTTGAAAGGTGGTGAGTTTTGTGGCCACCTTAGTGTCTGTTTGCCAACGCAACCACGCGGCTACGTCTGTCAATACAGGACATGAAGAATGAAAAGATACCCTGAATAAATACACAATGTCTTCATTCAAACTGTTTGGCTGGTTTAATAAAGGTACTGATAATGTCTTCATTCAAACTGTTTGACTGGTTTAATAAAGGTACTGGTAATGTATTCATTCAAATGTGAGTGTGACTGGTTTAATAAAGGTACCAAGTCCTGGAAAGATTGTGTGTGTGCAGCTGACACCCAAGGGTGCTCCTATACATCACGCTAGCATTGGGGATAGGGTTAGGGTTGGGGTTAGAGCATTAAAACCTGCCCATATTTTAGGGTTAGAGATGTAGAACATGTTGATTATGTTGACAACATGTAACAATATGTTTATTGATTATTGTTATTGTCTAGTGTCTATAGTTGATTGTTTACAATAAACACCAACCACCAAATCAAACTGCAAAACGTGCAAACCTACTTGGCAATAAACATCTTTCTGACTGTTTTGATTGTCGCCAACGTCTGCTGGTGTTACGTCATCAAGCGGCGCCTCTCAGACTGTCGAGCTCAGGGCTAACGAGCTAAGGAGCTATTGTGCTCATTTCTTGTGGCAGACAGGAGTCATTGCTGGCAAGTCAACTTTCTCATTATTTCAGCCCTCTGCTGCTCTGATCGATAACGTCTTAACGAATACAAGCATGGAGACATTGAACACGTAGATAGCATAGCATGAGCTAGTGGAAAAGTAGAGCTCTTTAGGGTCCACCAGAACCACGCTGTGTGACGTCATGTGATCAACCACATCTGTTTTAACCATCAATACTACACCACCTTTACTACACCATCTATACTACACCACCTTTACTACACCATCTATACTATACCACCTACACTACACCACCTTTGCTACATCTTGAATTGAGATGTATAGATTGTTCTATTATCTAACTTGTTACTCTTCCATGTCCATTGTTGTTATTCTGCCTTGATTTGCACTGGCTTAGCATTAGCATAGCTCTCATCGCAGTACACTTTCTGTGTCTCAGTAGCTTAGCATTAGCGTAGCTCTCGTCACAGTAGACTGTCTCTGTGTCAAGCTATCGTACCATTAGCATATTGTTTAGCAATGGTGTCATCCCAGTACTGTCTCTGTCTTGCTAGGCAGAGGCCAGAGGTGCTAGGATTGGCTGGATCTGTTTGATTGCCATGGACCCCAAACCATCAGGACCCAGACCTGCCCGCCGTTCTCCACGTCTCTCCAACCCCCCTGACCCATCAACGCAGGTCTTCTAGCAGAGTGTTCTGAGAGTTCTAGCGAGCAGAGTGTTCTGAAAGTTCTAGCTCTAAGAGTGTTCTGAATGTTGTAGTTAGAAGAGTGTTCTGAAAGTTGTAGCCAGAAGAGGGTTCTTTGAGGGCTTTGTGTTGTGGTCTGGACCCAAAATCACCCAGAGCCAGAGACAGGTAGACTGACAGACAGAGAGACACACAGACAGAGGGAGGACTGCTCGTCTCTCATCCAGAGAGCTGAAGTTGTACCATTCTGCCCACAGGGGACGCTATCATTTGCCGTCAAAGTCAAACGATCAGCCCCACCACCCAGATGGATGAAAATGCCTGAAACGTGGTCCAGGACTTATTTTACATGCTGAACATTTGATCCCCTTGGAGCCAAAATGTATGGGTGTCTCTGTACAGTGAACATTTTGGGAAAACGTAGAAAATGTTTTCCCAATATTTCTTTGGGTGTCTGATCTTAGTTAGACCTAGAGTTATGGCAAAATCTAAATATCAACCTCAAGTCTGCTTCAGAAGGTGTAAGCTACTGGAAACATGCCATGCACATAGACGGCACCCCCTTAACTTGTGATTTAACGTTTTCTGACGATATTTAATTCCGCAACGTCATGGTAGCGATGAAAGAAATGGCTCTTAAGTGTAATGCACCACCTCGCCAAATTGACATATAAACGACATCTACTATTAGAGTGGCTGTGTGTGGCTGTGTGTGTGTGTGTGTGTGTGTGTGTGTGTGTGTGTGTGTCTGTCTGTCTGTCTGTCTGTCTGTCTGTCTGTCTGTCTGTCTGTCTGTCTGTCTGTCTGTCTGTCTGTTTTTTGGGAGTAAACAAACGGACTCTGTGCTGAAGAACAACGCCGCGCCCCTGTCAGAGCATGTGGGTCCAGGAGTGGAGACGTGAACCACACACCCGCGTGGGCCGTCCG
>OMKI01044424.1:0-10026 GCA_900302315.1 Phycis blennoides
CCCTCCCTCATTTCATACATGTCTTTCATGCCTCCCCCCCCCCCAGGGGCCATGAACCTGCCAGCGGTGGCCCTGGGCGTGATCACCGGGGGTCTCGTGCTGAAGAGGTTCCGGCTGGGCGTGGTGGGCGCGGCCCGCATGGCCCTCGGCGCCTCCAGCTGCTCCTTCCTGATCCTCCTCATCCAGTACTTCCTCCACTGCGACAACCCGGAGGTGGCCGGCCTCACGGTCTCCTACCAGGGGTGAGTCGGCCCTCTCCAGCCCCTCCAGCCCACGCCCCTGCAGGGTGTTCACATCAACAACACAATGGGTGTTTTCCGATGTCTTGGGTGCCCTGAGGTTCACACATTATGTTAGTGCCCTGGTGGTCCGCCAGGTGTAGCACACATCCTTCAGGCTCCGTCCTGATGCAGCCTGGGTCTGATTCCAACCTGGGTCTGATTCCTTCTGTTTTTCCCTCGCTCTACCATACGTTCCTGTCTAAGCTCTACTGTGTATCAAATAAAAGGAACAAAGTACTGTGTGACTAACCTGCCGCACGGCGGCACAGCCTCCTCCTCCGTGCTCGTTTCAGACACTTCATGAATAACTGCATCAGTGTGGCCACAGAGACGTGGAGGTCTGCATTCAAAGCTCATCAGAATCCATTGTCAACTTCCACAAGTGGATTACGTTTGTTTTTGTTAGGCTTCGGGTTTGCCTTTGTGTGTTGACATTATTGCAGTCAGTTGAAGTGAGTTGTACAAACTCAAGTCTGATCTCACCCCAGAGCCTCGCTGCCCTCTCTGGGCAGGAGGGTGTAAGAGCCTGGCAGCCCAATTTATTGAATGGACGATTGAATTTGGGAATCGGGAATTCTTTTGTTGCATCAGCAATCGATTTTGGACAGAATCACAAGCCCAACAGTCGCAATCAAGTGAGAGATTGTGAGATACCAAAATATTGAATGACATGTACTGTATCAAAAAAGAACTTTGGTGCTAGTTCAAGTTAATAGTCCTAATAATAATAGTAATAATCTAGTGACTTGCCTCCCCCATCCCATCAGCCCAGTGTCTGTTGTCGCACCACACTATTTTGTTAGAGGTAGTTACTATTCTTAGTGTCCGTTTGTATGAGAACCCTTAAACCAACATTCACTATGTGCTAGTTTGTTTGTGTTAACAAGCCAAAACAGAAAAAAACCCTTTTCTACTAACCTTTTATAACCTTTGTCTTGTTTGATCAAAGCTTGTGTGTGTGTGTGTGTGTGTGTGAGACTAAGAGAGCAGGACTCCTAAACAAGAGACTAAACACTGCCCTGGTTCAGACTGTAACGGCTGGGTTCCCCCGCAGGCTCCCGGAGGTGTCCTACCGGCCTACCTCCATGGTGTCGGCCTGCAACGCCGCCTGCTCCTGCTCCCTGAAGCACTGGGACCCCGTGTGCTCCTCCAACGGCGTCAGCTACGCCTCCCCCTGCCTGGCCGGCTGCCAGACCTCCACCGGCTTCGGCAAGGAGATGGTGAGCACAGTGGAGGCTGCAGGAGGCCGGGTCACACCGGGTCACACCGGGTCACACCGGGTCACACCGGGTCACACCGGGTCACACCGTTAGGGGACCAGACCTGATGATATGTGGGTCGGATTCGATACGCCATTAGATTACAATTAGATTCGATCAGATAACAGATCAGATAAGACAGGCACAGTAACTGGTAAAATGCTGATGAAATACCTCCATGTATTAGATTAGACTGGAATCCACTGGATCAGATTAAGAGAGATCAGATCTTTTGATTTAAGAAGGGAGAGGAGATGATGAGTGAGTTTTCTAGGAAGATGATTTTAGATTTGATCATTTAGAATCAGATTCTATTTTATGAAGATTTCCCAATTAGATTGGCCTGGATTAGACTGCAGAATATTGATGGTGGACTAGATTGGATGAGAAAAGCAGAGAGGGCGACATCACTGTTTGCGTGATGCCATCACATTGATTTCTTAATGATATTGAATTAGAGTATATGACATCAAATATTATATTGATAATGTGAAGAGGCGGTATATAGTGTCACATTGATTCCCAGATTAGATTAAATTTGAATAGATAGGATCAGATTAGACTAGATTACATTAGATTACATTTGAATAGATAGGATCAGATTAGACTAGATTACATTAGATTACATTTGAGTAGATAGGATCAGATTAGATTGGATTACATTAGATTAGATTACATTTGAATAGATAGGATCACATTAGATTGGATTACATTAGATTCGATTACATTTGAATAGATAGGATCACATTAGGTTGGATTACATTAGATTAGATTACATTTGAATAGATAGGACCAATTTAATTAGATTAAATCAGATCAATTTAATTAGATTAAATCAGATCAATTTAATTAGATTAGATCAGATTTTTTATTTGACCTTTATTTCACCAGGCTAGGCAGTTAAGAACAAATTCTTATTTACAATGCAGGCCTGCCACAAGGGGAAAGGGGAGTAGGGCTGCTGATTTGCATTTAGATCAATTTAATTAGATTAGATCAGATCACATTACATAAAATCAGATCAGGTTAGATTGGAAAAGATTGAATGAGATCAGATCCCATCTTGTTACATTAGATCAATCAGATTAGTTCATCACCAAAACAGCTCATGTTGCCTCCCAGGTGTTCCACAACTGCACGTGCGTGGGCGAGATGGCGCGTCCCACCAGCAACACGTCGGTGGTCCTGGGCCAGTGTCCGCGGCGGAGTGACTGCAACTTCATGTTCAAGGTCTACATGGGCTTCTCCGTGATCGGAGCCTTCGTGTCCGCCTGTGGGGGGACACCAGGATACATCGTTCTGCTCCGGTGAGAGAGAGAGAGAGAGAGAGAGAGAGAGAGAGGAGAGAGAGAGAGAGAGAGAGAGAGAGACAGAGAGAGACAGAGAGAGACAGAGAGGGCGACAGTGTTGGTGTTGGTGATGACCTCACATCCCAAGCAGTGCTGCAGTGATGCCTTTTCCCTCACCCTTTTCCTATAGAATATAAAATAGTCTTGTTCTATTGTACATTGTTCTATCCACGATATTCAATAATTTACCCAGTTGTCCTTGATATATGATTCCTAGATTTAAAGGGACAGTCTACACACGCTTTAAAGCAGGGGTCCCCAAACTACGGCCCGCAGGCCACATCCGGTCCGCCTAAACAATTGGAGTGGCCCACTTAACGATCCCAAACAATCCCTCTAAACATGGCCTATTTTTTAAATCGCATTTTCCTATTATAAAGTATCCACACTTAATGATTAAGGTTGGCATTCTAATTAAACACACACACACACACACACACACAGAATATCGTATATTTCAACGTGACTTTGCTCGTGATCAAGCATCAAGTGCGCGGAGGCTATAGGCGGGAGAAGAACGGAAGAAAGTCGGAAAACAAAATGGCGAAACAGAAAATCGATTCAGAGTTTTTAAACAGCAGTGGACGGATGAGTATTTTTTTGTCCAGTGCAAGGAAAAGGCAGTTTGCCAAAGGCCAAGCGAAGGGCAGCTGCAACAAATGATCCTTATAATCTGCACAATAATACTGGTTGTCACTTGGGTCCATATCGTTTCCTCTTATAGACTGACGTCGGCCCCCCATCACAGAAAGGAAAGTTGATGTGGCCCCCACCAAGAAGAGTTTGGGGACCGCTGCTTTAAAGGGACAGCTTCAATACCGCACTGAAGACAACTTGGAATTTTAAACTCTGAGATTGAGTCTTCCATCACTCATTGCTAAATACAAAGAATATATGCAGCAGAAATGTATGCTTCCTTTGGAAACATATGGATAAGAGAGCAGATGATAACTGGCTAGCTAATTAGGTAAAATAGCTATTGAATTCCACATATTTTTATAATCAGAGCAACATAGAAACAATACCAACACATACGATACGTACGATTTCACAGCAAATGATGCAAAACATCAACAAACACTTTTCTGTTCATTTCATTCCCATTAACGATGAAGGCCATGTGTCTTGTTGCTGACGTAAGATCTGAGCCCTGACACCTGATGACACCTGCATTTCTGACCTTCAACTCAGAGTTGGACGACCGTTCAGTTCATTCAGTTCAACTCAAGTCAGAGCTGAGAGAGTTGCCTTGAGTGCAGCATACAGGGACCCTCTGTGAGAGGGATGCTGCCACTGAAGGGAGCCAGCAGAGTAACGAGCCCCCCTGTGTGCTGTGTATTCCAGATCCATCCAGCCAGATCTCAAGTCCCTCGCCTTGGGGATGCAGACCCTGATAGTCCGGACTCTGGGTGAGTTAAACCCCACCAGTGTGACCATGTATGTGTGTGTGTCTTTATGTATGTTTATATCTATGTGTGTGTTCATGTATGTGTATGTGTGTGTGTCTTTATGTATGTTTATATCTGCGTGTGTGTTCATGTATGTGTATGTGTGTGTGTCTTTATGTATGTTTATATCTGTGTGTGTGTGTTCATGTATGTGTATGTGTGTGTGTGTGTGTGTGTGTGTGTGTGTGTGTGTGTGTGTGTATGTGTGTGCATGCATGTGTGTTCATCTATACTTACATGCTTGTGTGTATCTCCAGGTGGGATCCCCCCCCCTATTTATTTTGGGGCGCTGATTGACAGGACGTGTTTGAAGTGGGGCACCAAGCGGTGTGGTGGGCGGGGCGCCTGCCGGCTCTACGAATCCAACGCCTTCCGGTACCACTTCCTGTTCCTGTTTCTGTTCACCCCCTGGTCACTTCTGTTCTGCTGTTGAACATTACTTTTATCAGTCATCAAACATCAAAACTTGTTACAAGTAACCATGTCCTATAAACACATAACCACATCCCCTAACCTACATATAACTTACCCGTATCTGTTTGTTAGATATTATCTAGTCTAGAGAATAATGACTACAAAACCATTTATTATGAATGCCACCGCACTCCAGGTTCCTTTTCAAGCCTTCTCCTTCGATTGGTTTGCAGGATGACCTTCCTGGGCCTGGTCTACGCTCTGTACCTGCTGGCCAACCTGCTGTGGTGCGCTCTGTACTACCGCATCGTGCAGAGGGCCAGGAAGGCGTCACTACGGCAACAGGCCGCGCGGCAGAGTGGCCCGGAGGCTAATGGACAGAGAGACAAGCGGGCCAGTGTCAACATGCTGGAGGACGGCACCAAGTACGATGTCGACCGCGAGAGCATTATCTAACCCCCCCGGGGCCCACACCGCACGCTCGCCACAGAGCAACGGTGGACAGCAGAGGGGTTGCCGTGGAGACGCGAATGCCTCGTTGGCAGCCGGGGAACACTATGGATTTCCTCGGGAATGTGGAGCTAAAGAAGGCTAACTGTGTGACATGTCGGAGCCCCGGAGATCAAAGAAATCATTCACAAGTATTATTATTGTTATTATGCTGGGAGTTGTATGAATAAGACACTTTGATTTCATATAAAACAAAATTGAAAACAAACACAAAATATGATATATTTAATGATTTAGGATTGTACAACTCCCCCACGACATTGCAGATGCAATGTGAGAGATCAGTTACACTGCCCAAACATGGAGTATTGATTCCTGTTGTGCCTTATTTTTACACGATGAAATATGTATTCATACACGTTTGTTTTTGTCAGATATGCTTGCAAAATATGTATATATATATTATACAAAATAGAGCAACATTTCACATCTAAGCTTGATTGAACTTGTATTTTTTACTCTGTAAAAAACTGTTTATATTTTTATGTATCCAATATTACATTTCAACAGTAACCAAACCCTAAGAACTGGATCATGCTCGACATTCATTTGAGCCAATTGGAAACAGCAGTTGCAGTGTTTCTCCAGAGATGGTGCTGTTTCTGTCTTTTTGTTCTCAGTTCTGCATAACCGTTGAAAGTCCAGTGTGTAGAATTTAGTGTCACCTAGTGGAATAGCCTTGGCAGGAATGGAATGGAATATTTAACGAGTATGAACTGAAAAAAAGAACAGTTATGTTCTTGTTACCTTAGAATGAGCCTTTAATAGTAATTAGCCTTTGGGGCGGCAGTAGCTCAGTGGACAGAGCGGGTCGTCCACTAATCGTAGGGTCGGCGGTTCGATCCCCTCCTCCAACTGTCCACATGTCGAAGTGTCCTTGAGCAGCAGCCAAGCACACCAGAACCAGCAGCACTGGATCATCGTCAGGGTTTGTACCCCCTAACTGCCTCACTGAGCACACCGTGGTCAGGCTTGGTGGTCCAGACTAGTTGGTCAGGCGAGTGGTCATTGAAAAATGCCCAGGGAGTGGGTCAACACCACGGAGGCCGCCATGTTGCACCGCCATATTTCTACAGTAGCCCAGACCAGACAAACAGTTCTGAAGTCACGAATTACGAAGTTACGAATACAGAAGAATAAACCGCTGCAGACAGAGCTCCTCACACACACACACACTTTAGTGTTTAGATGATTCACTGTTTGATAGCTAAAAGTAGGCTCCCACTCTCTCTGAGAACTCGTCTCCAAAACTAAACTGTTGCGATACGACTGCAGGAAAACATGGCTGGTAGTGCCGACTGAGTGGAATCCTCTACCAGACTAGAGATGGTCCCTGAATGGAGCTCAACACCATGGCTGCAGGACAGGACGGAGAAAGTAGACCGTCCTGCAACATGTACAATGACTGTGGGGACTATGACTAAGATAACGGACTGGGACATTTTACACACTGGACCTTTATTATTGATTATTGTGCATATATGCACATTTTAGTTTGAATAGCAATTATATAATGTATAACCTGTTTAGTTTAGGTTATTTAGTTTTACGATTTCAGATTGTACAGACAAAAACAACGAAAAACCTCAGATCAACATGTTGAATGCCATCAGAAGTGCACATTGAGCCTGTTTCCTACGCCAGATCACGTTAGAAACATGTGCGGGCCGTTAAGAACAGTACCTGCTGATATTTACCAGACGCGTATGCAGAATTACATGAGGGTCTATAGAGGGTATAGAGGGTCTGTCATCAGGGTCAACCGAGCCCCCTAGACCACATCAACATCCCAGTGTTGACTCACCACCGACGGTCACGGACTTTCAACGGGAAACAGCTCCTCATGCCGCGGGTTGAATGTCCGAGCGGTCGCCGGTCACAGCTGGGATCATCAGCAGGGTGAGAGGCAGTGTTTTACGTGGTTGTATTTCTTTATAACCTGAGTGCTAGTCAGTGGCGAAGACAGACCTTTCTTGGGTGGGCTCAAGCCCACCCAAAACTTGCCTTAACCCACCCTATCGTTTCATCCTCAAATCTAATATTCTACCGTCTAGACTGTTAAAAAATATACAATGTCTTGGATTGATAGATAAATAGATAGATTTACCCTTTAGCATCTCCACCAGGTCACCCTTAAATGCAGCAGAATGCAGTGAATCACATCTACGATATTCAAAGTCCCCAATACGCCCCCCCCCCCGTGTCTTCCGTCAGAACCTAGAATCGCCCCTGGTGCCAATCAAATGTTTGCCAAAGGGTGTTCTATCTTTTTTTGTGCATAGGAATGCACAATCTAGATATCGCTTTTCGTCATATTATTCTTCTTCACACCAAATGTCTGCAATTAATGGAGGCTAAACGACTGAACCTCGAGATTTCATTCAGACTACACTGTCTACTTCCGTATGGCTGTGCTATGTATTTGTATTGCTATGTATATTATCTGTAAACTTTATACTTTTTGAGATATTTGCAATTAAATAGTCAGGTTAACCGGGCAGCTAAGCTCAGTGTGAAGAGCGTGTGTTCCACAACCGGAGGGTTGGCGGTTCGATCCATTTACATTTACATTTACATTTACATTTACATTTACATTTAGGGCATTTAGCAGACGCTTTTATCCAAAGCGACTTACAAAGAGTACATTTGTCATAAGAAGGTAAAACATTTCATTGCAGCTAATACAGTAAGAAAGTCCCCAGAACAAGTTTCAAGCATTTCAATTGCTAGATTAACCATTGCAGCCATTGCATAACCATTGCATACAACATCTCTGACTAAGTGCCAAGTTACAAAGAGCGATCAAAGTGCTAACTTACAAAGAGCAATTAATGTGCCAAGACGTACAACCGATCCCCACCTCAACTAAATGTATCTCAGTGATTACGGCAATGCACAAGTAATTCCTGGCGTGGAATGACATTTTCTAGTTTCCTTCTGACAGGCTGACGGCGAGGAAGGCTGCCAGAGAGGCCAACAGATCCATCCACTCAAACAGACAGACATGGCAGGCAGATGGACAGACAAGCAATTAGATATATACACATATATGCATACAGAAATATAGAATTACAGAGTAAAACATATGCTGCCGCCTGAGGTAAGACAGAAAATAGCGGTGGGGTGAGGAGAGAGGAGATATTCAGATGTATTCTGATGCCACTGCCTCTTCATACATACCTTATAGTGTTTCTTATCGGACCGGAGATGTTGGGCATGATTCAGAGAGGCTTTTCTACTTTTTTAAGACGGCCACACACAGAAGAAAAGGACGAGGCGAGAAGCTCTGTGGGTCTCAAATAAGAATCTGAGACGCTATAGACCAGATGATTGGGTTTGTGGCTTCCGCGTGGCATTCAGGTGTACTGTAGTCTCCTCTGCATGTGCAGACTTGTATCAGAGTGTACACCGGCCACAGAGTACTACACAAGACCTATCAAGCCATTGTTGTTGTGTTCGTTCCCTCTCTGTTTATGTCCAGTATACAGTCCATCGATGTCCATCAATTTAACAAAAATAAAAGTGATATTACTACAATCGTGTGCTGGCGTTTATGCACGCAGTTCAACAGGCTCTACTTTATTTTAATCAATCCTACACATGTGTAGTTTTATATGATCTAAAAGAGAATTATCTTAAATGATCATAAAATAGTTGATCTATATCAGACTTTATGTAGGATTTTTGTGTAAGCCTTGTTTCCACGTTAGAACAGTGCGGTGGGACGGGGCCCGGATGGGGCGCAGTGTACAACCTCAGCCAGGCTTTAGAACCATTGAGCCGAATGAGGAACAAGTCTTACACTACAACGCGCAAGAGCATCGTAATAATGGCAGAAATGAGCCCTCCTCATAGCAGAGGCCCTATCTGTCTGTTTTTTTATATGCTTGATGACCAGGGTTTTTTAAAAGCGATGTAAATTGGAGGTCACGTCTGAGGTAGGACGATGTGCCGCTGGAGATATTTTCTTATTCTTTAACTTTTTTTCTTGAAAGTGTAGCTTATGTACAACATGGTTGGAGTTGCCTTATTAAACAATAAACTTCAGGTGATTGAAACATTGAGCCTTTGAGCCTTTTTTCATATTCTCTTTGATAGATTATAATTTAATTCAGTCATTCACCTAGAATAACAGTTGAATGACTTGTATTTCTTAGCAGTCTTCATTCCACATGCCTTAAATTGCATCAGATATAAAGGTTCATTAAGGTAATGTGTAAACTGTGCATGTGCAGTTCAAACGTTCACTTAAAAAATATTCACCAATCAATCGGAAATATGTGCCAAAATGCGAGATTTTATTTGACACAGGAGAGTGAATGAGTGAGACATGGCGTTCAGGGCAGGTGTGATGATGGGGTGATCTGTCTGAAGCAGCAGCAGCATCAGGTGGTGGGGTACAGCTGTGGTCCTTCCTGGTTCTCTTTGGAGGTCCTTTTACCTCTGTGTGTCTTTTATCTGTCTGTCTTCTTCTTGATCTGTCTTCTTCGTCTCCCTCTGTCTCCGTCTCCCTCTGTCTCCGTCTCCCTCTGTCTCCGTCTCCCTCTGTCTGCGTCTCCCTCTGTCTCCGTCTCCCTCTGTCTTCGTCTCCCTCTGTCTCCGTCTCCCTCTGTCTGCGTCTCCCTCTGTCTCCGTCTCCCTCTGTCTCCGTCTCCCGCTGTCTTCAGCTCCATCCATCATCACAGAACACACAACACAGAACTGGCCAGTTCACTGGTAACAAAGCTTACTTAGATATAGTACTGTACAATAATTAATCATGCTA
>OMKI01044532.1:33246-47219 GCA_900302315.1 Phycis blennoides
GTGTGTGTGTGTGTGTGTGTGTGTGTGTGTGTGTGTGTGTATACATATATATAAAAATATATATATTGGAGAAGTATAAAAATCTAAGAGCGTCATGACCAAGTTTCTAGGAAGAGTTGTGCAGAGTTCCAATTAATGTGCTGACTAAAAGCTACATGACAAATCCAGAACTAGGATAAACAAAAGGATTACCATCTGGAGAGCAATGAGGAAAGCAGAATGAATACCAATTTTTCTAACATGTTGTTTTTGTAGACCATAATTTGCATGGTCTTAACCATTAAATACTGCAATATTGGAACTATGACTTTCCTTAACCAATTCTAATGTTGTGATGGTGTACATTACTGTACAACTCAGGCAATTTGTGTTGTGTACAATTATCATTTGGAGCTGGTAGTGACAGTAGACGTGACAGTAGACGGGTGGAGCATGCATATTTTCCTGGTTCATCTATAGACAACCGCTTGGGCCCACTGAGAACCTAAATTGCATGCACAAGTATACATGCTACCCATACATTACACATGCCTACAAAAGCCTTGTCTTTTCTTTTTTAAGCAAAGAGTTGTTGTGTGCCACCTAGTGGTAGATAGTTATACAGATACTGAGCGCTGCAGTTTAAAGATGAATTCCATTTACACATGGCTGTTAAAGAACCAGGGTTTTGTTTTGGTTTTATATGTGTTAGTATTCTTCTATGAACTTAAACGGAGTAGTCATTGCATCAGTGCTACTAAAATAAAGCGATGATGGGTGTGATATCCTGTGTGTTCTATGGTGCTATGTTGTTAGCATTCTATGCTGCAGCAAACGCAGATCCCGTTTTTCATACGACTTTGATGAAATCCTACCTACCTGCTTTAATAAACACATAGTAAAGTCAGAAATGGAAAAGGCAAAAGAAATACCGTATACGAGTCCAGATGCGTCTCCAGATGCGTCTCCAGTTTATCTAAGCGAGTTTCAAGCATAGAAAGCTTTTCCAGAGCAAGACCAAGGCTGTCTCCCAGTGTAGAAAGCTTTTCTTGGGCCATAGCACAGCTCTCTAAACGGGCTTCCATTGATGAAACTCTCTCTTCCACAGCTGGGACCTACACAGGTTAAAAAGATTGAGCTGGATTAAGTGATGTGAAGGTTTCTGTTCAAACAGGTCGGTTTGGACAACCAAACCCACGTCCCCAGGCAGTGTACTCAATCTAGATGATATGTTTTTGTCTAGACAGAAACTCTATTAGAGTTGTCATGTCACGTTCTTAGCTCACCCATCCCCATTCTTCAACCAATATAAAGCAAGGCAGTGTCATATTAAATACATTTTTCAATCAATGATAAAATATTCTAATTTGTCACATCATCATGCTGTGCCATTTTTTTTCAATTCCTAGCTCCTGCAATTATATGATTTAACATGATTAGTTACATTGCCCAAAGCAATGCAAAGAATAAGCAGAATGATATGATGATATGAGAACGATTGTCGTTTTTCCTTTACGTTTGGTAGATCATCGTCTTCTTTCCCTTCATTTGGCAATTGACCGTTTTGAGGTTCAGGAAGCTTCCGGAGGCCAACGTTGTCCTGATTACAAGAGGAGGAGTCTCCTCCAGTACTGTCAGGGTAGGGCTCTTTACACAACTGGGAAAGAAAAGTGTATTGTATCACACACACACACACACACGCACACGCACACGCACACGTCTCATTGACATAATGTACTAAAAAAACATTACACTTATTGAATTGTTTCCACTTTGTTGAACCGTGAGGGGAATGGTTCTGTCTCAGGTACTAAAATAACAATTGTGGGAGTCTAGTTCAACATTTCACCTTTGCTTGATACAGTCTTCACCATCAATACAACAAAATGTTATTGCCAAATTATGATTTTCTGTTCCACCAGCCAATAGCAGATTGGACAGGAAAAGAAATGAAGGTTTACAGGTCAAAACAATTGCTTTGCCAGAAGATTCTACCACTGCACAGGTAAAAAGACCCCGCAAGCTTGGCATCCCAAGTCTGTGAACCTCAAGTGGAATGGTGATAGAGACTGGTAATGAAGGGTGAATGAAATGATCTTTCAGCAACAATTAATTTTGCCAGCTGCATTGCATACCAACATATGACTGGTGTGTGACGATGATGATGATGATGATCAGTCTCTGATCCATTGAGGTCAAACAACTGCTACCATCTTTTCCCACAATCAATAACCAAAATAGCCCATTCCTCACTTATACAGGAAACACTCATTGGACAAAAATGCACTGTACCTTTTCATTTTTCAGCTGCTTGTGTCTTTGCACAACAAGAGTAATGATGTCACAGATAACTGAAATTTTACTTTGAGAGAAACCACACTGTAGAAACTGCTGCTTGGAAAGTATGGGTTTGTACTGGAATATATCCCTCAGCACCTATATGACATAAAAACAGTGTGTGAATGCAAAATTCCTCTTAGGAATTTCTTTAATAGGTTAAAAAAAAAAAAAAAAAATGCCTTCATCTTTATTAACTATTCATTTTTAAAATACATCCATATATTTCATATTTTGAGGTATACTGGTGCAATTACCTTATGGTTCAGTATCTATGGATTGCAATGAGTAAGAGAAAACATCTTATAATAAATTATTCGATTTAAATTATCTTAAATAAGGCCAAATACCCTTTAATGGGTTAATGGAATCGGAGCATGTTCCATTGCATGTGATTATATGCCATGTTTCTTACTTTCCTTTCTGAAATTGCCAGAGACCTGTAATGTAGTCATTCAGGTAAATGGCGCTGAATACTACAGATTCTGAAGGGAAAAATCGTACGATAGATACCTTATAAACAGTGTCTGTGAATCGACGGTCAGTTTTTCCAGTGAGCTCAAACTCTGCAGTGATCAACTGTGCAGTGAGAAGGGGAGAGAATGTGGTCAGGGTGAAGTCCACTATTGGTAGAAACGCTGATGGATCTCCTTTGGATAAGCTGCAAGCACAAATTCAAAACACACAATAATAAGCAAGTCCCTTTGGTAACATATTGCTAGAAAGTTAAAACACCAAAGATGTCTTGATATTTATTTTAAAAAATCCACAGTGCGCGGTACTGCGGGAATAGAACACCACGCCCTCAGACAAAACAGCTGAATGAAAAAGCAGGGGAAAAAAGAAAAACTAGATCTCTGTTCTTATAATATTTTCAAAGTTGTCTAGCAGTATCATGTCAAATCCAACAATTGCGACTTAAAATCCAACGTCATTGTCTGCTGTCGTGGGCTGAAAACGTATTTGTTGTGACCTACCCATTGTAATCGACGTATCTTGGATACTTAATAGCCCGCAATAATGAGTCCAGTTTACGAAGACAACCTTTTAAATCGCCGGTGGACATCGTTTAACCGTAGAGGCAAGACAACACCTTTCCCGTTAAAACAATACAAGTTTAAACTCTTGGGTCTTATTATGACAGATATGATGAAACGCTGCTAACTGTTGAACACGATAGAAGAAATGCGACTAAACTCGCGTATAGCCGTGTGAAATTACATTTGTTTTTAGCGGCCAAAAGAACCGGAAGCGCGTCGTTCTACGTCAAAGCACGCCATAACCTGCTCCTTACCCCATTATACAATGCGATTTTGTACGTTATTTTTATTTATTGTAAAATAAAAATAAAAATCTACAAAATTCTGTTATTTATATTCATAACACAAGTGCATGTGTGAATTCCCTGAATTTAGTGCGTGACAAGAAGAGGGGCACGACACAATCTAAAGAGGAGGAGTTAGGAAGAAAAACAGACGATACCAAGGAGACTGACTGAACGATACACTCCAAACGTAACATCAAACTACTGTTTCTGTTTACACACGTTATTCCCCGCTGTCTATGTTTACAGTTCGGTTGGCGGGGGGATTCATTAAATCACTCAAACTCAGGTACGTCTTGTTATGGCTTTGGTCCGTGTTACATTGAGAAATGCCCCTTAAAGGAATACGCGATAGGTGTAAGTTGTGTATGTTGTAAATGTTTTTCGCGTTCAAAACTAGCTTGGTTGGCTATCTGGGAGATTATGATGGATCGTTTTTTCAGCAAATCACTGACTTAGTTCAATAGTTAATTTCTCTTGGGCCAATGGTAGAGGAGTTAAGGCGGGGACTACGGGTCAAACATACAAGCATACTAGGTGACACTTCCAACATCACTGTTTACAACGCAGGGTGCCCTACCTGAGAAATACTGTGCTTACACAGGACTGTGGATTCAGCCTAAACGGACAAAGCTGAGATGGTTAAGTTTAGGTATTAGGTTAGTGATGGTGGCATTAAGGTATTCGGTAGTAAGGGATGGTTAGTTTTAGGTGTTAGGTTAGAGGTGGTTAAGTTTAGCAGAATGGGGTTGCAGAATGTTAAGTTCAGGTTAGAGATGGATACATTTAGGTATTTTCTTAGAGACACATTTTACTTGGCTTTTTAGCTGTGTCCATTTATTCTCTACCACCACTGGCATGGCAGCGATATTTATATTCACTTGTTTTCACTCATTTGTTTTTCTGTGGAGTTAAAATATTGTTTACTTGCATCTACATTTCGCTTGTTGAATGTCAGACCTAGGGTACTGGATGTACCACAGCAGCCACACTGGAGTCCATCACAAATTCCAAAATTGCTGTTATTCAAATGATTCATTATGATGGGGATTCCATGGGTTGCTCTTATGTACACAGATGGGTCAGGCGCTGTGGAGGTTGCCACTGGACGCTGGACAACAGCAGCAGCTACAAGAGGAGTTAGCCGACCACCTGGCCGATAGAGAGCAGCAGAGAGCTGGGGAACAAGGCAATGCACACGTTTCTCACTATAGCAACACTGATGTCATGGGAGGGGCGACCATTTGAACAGATAGTTTCTCTGGCTGTTCTTTGTATATTTAAATATAGTATAGTATATTTATAAATGTTACTTTTAAAAGCCCAATATGTATAATACACATAACCTTATTGTGCCTCATATGTCATATGTATGTCAGTGGTTAGCTAACCGCAACTTTGTTTTCTAACTTGATATGGATAGAGTACTCTCCCTTCATTTAACTGTTGGGTATTAAGTAAAATAAGACAAATAAGTAGCAGACATAAAAAGTAATACACACCCCAGAGCCTAGCCTGATCTTGATACAATGCTTTAACTGTAAACACACAATGTTTTAAACACAAAAAAAACATACTACAATACAGAATATGATGTGGGGGAAACTAATGAGCCCTCCGAACAGTTTTTATTAGTGAGTAATACCTATTACATTTACATTGAGGGCATTTAGCAGACTCTTTTATCCAAAGTGACTTAGAAAAAGTACATTTGTCAGAAGAAGGTGAAACATTTCATTGCTGCTAATACAGTAAGAAAGTCACCAGAACAAGTTTCAAATATTTCAATTGCTAGGTTAACCATTGCTAGTGTACAACATCTCTGGTGCCAAGTTACAAAGAGCAATTATAAAGTGCCAAGACGTACACAATACAAGAGCAGAGAGATTTTGGGAGGGGGGGGGGTCGGTAGCGGATGGATGTTATGCAGGGTTCAGGTGAACTCTGAACAAGTGAGCCGGAAGAGGGGAAGAGACTCCGCAGTCCTGACATTTGCAGGGAGCTCGTTCCACCACTGTGGTGCCAAAACGGAGAAGAGTTGTGATTTCGCCGTCCAACCTTTTCCTCCTTTTAGTGATGGAGGTACCAGTCGACCAGCTGAGGTAGTTGAGCGGAGTGCTCGAGCAGGGGCGTGGGGTTTCACTAACGCTTGGAAGTAGGTAGGGGCAGTTCCATTAACAGCTTTGTAATGCCAGTAGCATCACCTTGAATTTGATGCGAGCCACTACAGGGCGGACTCCACTACAGTGGAGGTCTTGGAAGAGGGGGGTCACATGGGAGAATTTGTGTAGGTTGAACACGAGGCGTGCTGCAGCTTTCTGGATCCACTGCAAAGGTTTAATCGCGGTTGCAGGGAGTCCATCTAAGAGCGAGTTACAGTAGTCGAGGCGAGAGATGACAAGTGCTTGGGTCAGGAGCTGTCGTGAGGAATGGCCGGATCCTGCGGATGTTGTAGAGAGCAAATCTACAGGATCGGGTCATTGCAGTGATGTTTGCAGTGCAGGACAGTTGGTTGTCGAGTATTACGCCCAGGTTCCTTGCGGTCGGTGAAGGACATACTGTGATGCCACTGTGATGTATTTTCAATAAGCAAACCTGTATTGTTTTTTTTTTATTCAGCAAGAGAAGGAGGCCCCCAAAGCAGACCCCCCCAGCACTGCCATGGTCTTGGGACTGACATCTATCAGTTACTCAGGAGGGGTGGTACGAACACAACACAAACTAACATTTCAAGGACATAGTCTTAGTTTATATATATATATATATATATACACACATACATACATACATTCAGACCCCTTCACGTTTTTTACATTTCGTTATGTTGCAGCCTTATGCTAAAATAATTTAATTTTTCCCTCATCAATCTCAATACCCCATAATGACGAAGCGAAAAGCTAATTTTTAAAATCTTTGGAAATTTATTAAAAAGGAAAAACTGAAATATCACCTTGACAAAAATCTTAAGACCCTTTACTCAGTACTGAGTTGAAGCACTTTGGGCAGCAGTCTTCTTGGTATGACGTGACATGCTTTGCACACCAGGATTTGGGGAGTTTCTGCCTTTCTTTTCTGCAGAGCCTCAAGCTCTATCAGGTACGATGGGGACCGTCAGTTTACAGCCATTTTCAGGGCTCTCCAGAGATGTTCGATTAGGTTCAAGTCAGTGCTCTGGCTGGGCCAGCTCAAGGACATTCACAGAGTTGTCCCTAAGCCACTCCTGCATCATCTTGGCTGTGTGCTTAGGGTCATTGTCCTGTTGGAAGGTGAACCTTCGGCCCAGTCTGAGGTCCTAAGTGCTCTGCACCAGGTTTTCTTTAAGGATATCTCTGCACTTCGCACCGTCCAGCTTTCCCTCCACCCTGACCAGTCTACCAGTCCCTGCAGCTGAAAAACGTGCCCACAGCATGATGCTGCCACCACCATGCTCCACCGTTGGGATGGTATTGGGCAGGTGATGAGCATTACCTGGTTTCCTCCACACATAACACTTAGAATTGAGGGAGAACAGTTCAAGCTTGGTTTCATCAGACCAGAGAATCTTGTTTCTTACAGTCTGAGAGTCCTTTAGGTGCTTTTTTGCAAACTCCAAGTGGGCTTTCTTGTGTCACTGAGGAGGGGCTTCCGTCTGGCCTCTCTGCCATAAAGCCCAGATCTGTGGAGCGTTGCAGTGATGGTTGTCCTTCTGGAAGTTCCTCCCATCTCCACACAGGATCTCTGGGGCTCAGTCAGAGTGACCATCGGGTTCTTGTTCACCTCTCTTAGCAAGGCCCTTCTCCCCCGATGGCTCAGTTTGGCTGGGCGGCCAGCTCTAGGAAGAGTCCTGGTTGTTCCAAACTTCTTCCATTTAAGAATTATGGAGGCCACTGTGCTCTTGGGAACCTTAAATGCAACAGGTATTTTTTGTAGCCTTCTCCAGATCTGTGCCTCAACACAATCCCGTCTCTGACCTCTGCAGGCAGTTCCTTCGATCTCATGGCTTGGTTTTTGCTCCGATATGCATTGTCAGCTGTGAGACATTATATAGAGAGGTGTGTGCCTTTCCAAATCATGTCCAATCAATTGCATTTAGCACAGGTAGACTCCAATCAAGGTGTAGAAACATTTCAAAGATGATCAAGAGAAATGGAAGGCACCTGAGCTAATTTTCATAGTGTCCCAGCAAAGGGTCTGAATACTTATGTCAATGTGATATTTCAGTTTTTTCTTTTTAATTAATTAGCAAAAAATAAATAAATACCATTATTGTCATTATGGGGTATTGAGTGTAGATTGATGAGGGAAAAAAATATTTAAATGTTTTTAGCATAAGGCTGCAACATAACAAAATGTGAAAAAGGTGAAGGGTCTGAACACTTTCTGAATCCACTGTATATATATAGATCTGTGTGTGTGTATGTATGTGTATATATATACATATATACAATTTTACAGTGATTATGAGAAATACATTTTTATTGTTTTGATAGGAAATATAGTTTATTCTGAATACAAAATGGTTACTCTTTAAATGTTTGCATCACTTATTTTTACATATGAATATTTCTGTCTGTCTATTTAAAGGAAAGGCCCAACACAGTTTTATAGATTTGGAGATGCTTCCACCAGAGCTAAGCATTACCATCCTGTCTTATCTGAATGCTACTGACCTGTGTCTGGCGGGCTGCGTGTGGCAGGACCTTGGGCATGATGAGTATCTCTGGCAGGGGTAAGACTCTTTAAATGTCTTTATTTTCAGCTCAACACTCAACAACTCAACAATCACCCAAAGAACCACTACAAATTCACCACACATCAAAATGTCACTGCCAATGTACCTTTCTATTTTAACAACAGAAATAACATCTTTATTGAAAATATACATGGTATCAATACTACATTACATAAGCTTGCATGTAAAACAAGTGCGCTAGACATGTAGAAGCTGGTTAGATGTATCACGCAAAGGTTTAATTATGTATTTTGTTAGGATAAACATATTTAACATATTTAAACATTGATGATGGATAGATATAGATGTGTGTGTTTATATATAAGCTTATTATATATATATATATAACCATAATAATGTTTATGTTATCTTCATTAATTTTTCATTCATGTGTGATAAAGATGAGTTATTTCATAGCATAAAGTAGCTGTTCAAATCAATAGAAAATGCTGCAACATGTTTGTCTGTGTTTCTCCCCAGGCTGTGCAAGTCCACATGGGGTCACTGTTCCATCTACAACAGAAGGCTCCCCAGTGGCTTTTCATACAGGAGACTGTACCTGCAGCTAGATGAAGGCAGTCTGACATTCACTGGCAATGCTCAAGAGGTCTTACACATGCTAAACCACACGTACATAGATACACTTTTTATTGAGGCTGAAACTTTTCTCAGCAATGTCTTTTAACGTCCTTAGGTTTGCCCAGTTTATAGAAGGCATTCTGTATTTGGTTGACTTTAATATTAATTGTAATATATAGTAGGTTGCAACATTTGGCGAAGTGACTACAAATTGTAAAAAAAATTATAAATACTTGATAAATACTTCAGTGACCCAATACCAGTGTCTTCTGGGAACTTTTGACAAACACACACCTGGTAACTCCAAAGAGTTAACCCTTGGCCTGTGTTCCTTGTGTGTGTGTGTGTGTGTGTGTGTGTGTGTCTGAGGGGGGGGGGGTGTAAATCAGCAATGTAATGCAATGTATTAAGTTAAATGTGATGATATCTCCAATGTTATGCCTCATTGATATCATTATTGAAGACTCTTTGTCACTCAATTTGTGCATTTACAATTAAAAGCTTTTGTGTACGTGTGCATGTGCAAATGCTTGTGTGCGTGCAAACGTGTGTGTGAGTATGTGGGTGTGTGTAAGCCTGTGTGCGATCTGGATCTTCAGCAAGATTATGGCTACTTTAGACCTCCACTTACAAGACACATGATAGCCCTGCTCTCCCTCCGTCTCTCTCCCCCTGTCTGTGTTTTGCTTTGCAGGGGATCAATTATTTCATGTCAAAAGGAATACTGGTGGACCATCCCATGGAGCTTGCTAAGTTTATCTTTTACACCAGACGACTCAACTGTAAGATGCTGAGGATTTACCTTGATGAAAGGTGCAAGCACACACATGATTACCACATACACATTGTGAGAATGGAAAAAGCGGAACCCTGCTTACTAGCAGAGTACTCACAGATTTTGAACAAAGATAAGCAAAGGCAGCTCGGCATCGCCCTTCAGGGAAGCAAGAGTGTCAAACGTTCTGGTTTCATGGTGCATGTGTCAAAGTGAAGATTGAACGGTAGCTCAAACCTCAATATTCTTAAACCGTTCAGGTAGAGATTGTTAATGCAAAGTTGTTGTTTAACATCAGATGAATTGTCTGGTATTGTGTATTGATATGTATATATGTGTGTGTACCATTAAAGATAATGGGCTAGTGTAGATCTTTGTGGTAAAATCTGTGCTTCCCTGCTCAAATATTTCCAATATTTATTTGGCCTGTGTTTGTGTTTCTGCTTGTGAACTTCTGTAATCAGACGTGATGTCTTGGACGAGCTGGTCACCCTGCACAACTTCAGCAACCAGTTCCTGCCTAATGCCTTGAGACATTTCTTTAGGCACATCCATGCCCCTGAAGAACGGGGGGAATATTTGGAGACTCTCATCATTAAATTCAGCCAGAGGTTTTGCACTTGTAACCCGGCCCTGGTTCGAGAGCTTGGCCTCAGCCCTGGTTAGTTCCACATCCACAACCAATTGTTCACTAGAACAAGTTCCCTTTCATCATATGGAATGGTCTCTGCACCACATGTTAACCTTGATAGGCTCATATTAGTTTTACTGCTTAGTACCATTGAAAGGCTCCACTTTATGCAGAGTTGGGCCGTTTTCAGCACTATTGTCAGTTTGGTTCAGCTCTTCTCCCGTTCCCTCTCAGATGCGGTGTACGTCTTGTGCTACAGTCTGATCCTGCTGTCCATCGACCTGACCAGCCCCCACGTCAAAAACAAAATGTCCAAGAGGGAGTTCATCAGGAACACTCGCCGTGCAGCCCACAACGTTTCAGATGACTTTGTGGGGCATCTCTATGACAACATTTACTTGATTGGCCATGTAGCTGCCTAGTACCGCCCACTTAACTATCAGATATCCAATTGCAGCCCATGTTCTATAATGCACTGAAGAATGGAGACTGGTGATTGAGTTTGACTATAGGTAAGAATGTTTCAATGCTAACAAGCTCAATTTGAATAATTTTCTTGTGTATATGAAACAAAAATCAAGAGAAATTGTTGTCTGGAAATCCAACACACTGTGAAAACATGCACCTGTCATAAGGCTGCATACAGCACAAAGTGTGAGTCATTCTTTGTGACTATGATGAATATTAAATGTCTAATGGCCTAAGTGTCATGAGATATGGCTTTTCAAATCCAAGTATGAATAGAAGCACTGAAGAGAAGTCTTTGATGTTGCACTTGAATATGAAGGCTGCTGATTGATTCATGATGAGATGTACTCACCCTGGAAACAGCCAGGAAAGCAATAAAGATTCATCAATGCACAGAATCTGCTCACTAACATTGGCCAGAAGAATACACCAAAATGGGGGCGGGGGTCAGGAAAGAGAGATTGTCCCGGTCAGAAAACAATCACTTTGGAAGGAAGATTCTGGCTGCTTTAGCAGCACTGTTGTAGCAACTTGTCAGTAATAATCTCAGTCTAACATTTAATCTTAGTGCACATGGAGCCCTTACTCCAGAGATTAAGTATACTCTCACAACACAGAAATTAATGAAGCATAAGTAAATTGTTGTTTGACTCTGTAAAGATTTAACTCAGTGGGAATAGTCAGACATTGACATCACTGTACAAAATGTATAATGCACTGTTTTTTTTATAATTCATCTAATTACACTAAAATTGTGGTTCCTATGCCTATGTTGTTAATAAACGTACAGAAAACCCTGCTGTTACCATAAATGGCACAAGATTTACAGTTATGTGGCTGTATTATTATGTCATTGTCAAGGCCTAGTCAGCTGTAATGAGGTAGTCTCTATTTATGTCAGTGAATTCAAAATACCACTGAAATATTAAATATTTATGTACTATACCTTGTGTTTAACCATGTGATGATATTTGGTGCTAGACAGATAAAACAAACAGATAAAACCAGTTGAAAGTCCAAATGTGAGGGTCCTATCAAAAAGCAAACTGATCAAACCACCCATATTGTAAAGTGAATATATAGAATGTATGTCCAGATCAGCCAGTTAAAACAGTATCTAGTTACTAAATAATTTGGCTTTGACATGACTAGAACATGACCAGAGCCCAACCTTCATTGTGTTATATACCCAACACATTACTATTATAATGTATGTTATACTATTACAATTTAGCATAATTTTTTATATTATAGTTGGCTAGGTGTAAAATGTACCAAGCTGATTTTGTGTGTTTATACACACATCCCAAATTTCAACTTTTTGTTATGTTGCAATTAGCAAAGGACATATTACATTGATATGTTGTAATTAGCATTAGACAGATAATTAACTATTTCAAATCAATGTTTTCCAGTAGAAAATAGCACATGCAGCTTTTAATCAATACTTCAAGAACAAAATGTATACCATTAAGCAAGAGTTACACAGGGCATATACACATACAAAATGACGTACAATTTACGATGATGAATAGACGTAGGCCGTAAGCGAGTAATAAAATAATACATCTTCCAGTAGCAACTCAATTACTGTTTCTGCTAACTTTGTTTTCAACAGATATATTTCTTTCAGGAAATAACTAGATAACTAAGCCCTGGATACTCTACTTGACAGATGCATGACATTTTCATGCATGAAAAATGTGTCTGTCAAGTAGACCTCTGATTTGCAGCCAATGTCTGTATACTGTGGTGGTAAAGTGGAGTGAATGTTTTGATGAAATTGTTTTGGTGGTTTGTGTGTGTGTGTGTGTGTGCGTGCATGTGTGCGTGCGCGTGGGTGAAAGACAGACAGCGAGAAATCAAGGTAAAAGAGTAAATCCTCTCCAGACACAACACGACCTCTGACACTTGACCTATGTATTTGTGTGTGTGTGTGTGTGTGTGTGCGCTATATATGTTTTTAATGTGCATGTGTTTGTATGTATGAATGTTGCAGGGGTGTTGTGTTTTATGTACTGCAAATGAACAGAGAGGACTATGGGCAGGGATAGATAACCTATTAACACACAACCACAGGGTCAGAAAGCTACTCACATTCTTTCTGTTACTACAGACATTATGCTAATCACCCTCAGAATAGACATTCTAAACAAACCTCTTTGTTTTGAGTTATGGATTATAGAGTTATTGATTATGGATGATAACCCTCCAAGGCACTTGAGTTTGATGGGAAAATCACTGTCTTTGCCTTTACTTTTTTCTTCTTTTATTTTTGGAAATAGGCTTATATGCTTATAGGCTTATATGGCATATAATATATTTTCTTCACGTTTTTTACTTGTTGTTCAATGTTGGTTCATATTATTCTATATTATGATGCAAAATGTAAAACATTTAGACAAACGTGCTGATTAACGTGTTGTTTTTTATTCTTGTTAAAATGTATTTACTCTGCTATGATTATTTTCATTAATGTTTTGGGAAGAAAATAGTAGGGTAATATTTGTTGCATGAAATGTTTTTCGCTAGCAATATTGAATATATTGAATATAGGACTCCAGCCGATAGAGAACTATCTACTATTTTAAATATCTTTGCAAAACAGTGCAGTGCTGATCATTATGTGGGGTTCATTGGAATAATGTAGATTTTTCTCCATTAGAGTTTGAATAGAATCTTGGATTCAATACCAACACACAGGATTTTGAACCCTCAGTGCAAAACCTAGATCCTAACCCAAATAAACTTAATCATTATTAGAATAATTACCATTGTAATCAGAAACACAATTAAAGGAAAGCAAGTAAGTGTGAAATCTACTGAAACATACTGTATGAAATATACTGAAACATACTGTATGAAATATACTGAAACATACTGTATGAAATATACTGAAATATACTGTATATTTCCATGTAAGTGTTTGGTAAATCCTTCCAAAAGTACTCCACTATTGATAATTGATGTTTTGACAAAAATTCTCAGTGTATTGGTATTGAATCCAAGATTCTATTCAAACTGTTCTCTCTCTCTCTCTCTCTCTCTCTCTCTCTTTCTCTCTCTCTCTCTCTCTCCTTTTTACACGCATTTGTCATATTTGTTGAAATTCCCCTTACAATACTGACAGCTATCAATAAAACAATTGCTCTGACAAATAAAAAATCTG
>OMKI01044532.1:47239-54739 GCA_900302315.1 Phycis blennoides
ACATGGGATTCTCTCTCTCTCTCTCTCTCTCTCTCTCTCTCTCTCTCTCTCTCTCTCTCTCTCTCTCTCTCTCTCTCTCTCTCTCTTCCTCTCTCCCCCTCTCTCTCCCCCCCCCCCCCCCCCCCTCTCCCTCCTCCTCTCCCTCTCTCTCTCTCTCTCTCTCTCTCTCTCTCTCTCTCTCTCTCTCTCTCTTTCTCTCTCTCTCTCTCTCTCCTTTTTACACGCATTTGTCATATTTGTTGAAATTCCCCTTACAATACTGACAGCTATCAATAAAACAATTGCTCTGACAAATAAAAAATCTGTATCTGATCTGTCAAAGGCCTGTAATCTGCCTGTCCATTTCATTTGGCCCAAATGAAATGAATGGATGGCTGACCTGTCTGTATACCTACCAGGATCAGCTACCTGTGCATACTCTGCCCTTGCACTCACTTTCCATGACTTATTGCTAAAGCTAGCAAGCTTATGTTATTTGTTTTGGGGCAGTGGTTTAGAAGGAGGTCTGAAGGGAGGGTAGGATTTTTTGGTAGATTTTTCGTCAATTTCCAATTACTCTGGCTGGTTTCTCCAAATTGCTTTACCTATGTTTCATTATTGATGATGGGACTTCTGAATAAACCTCTGGGGACAACCTGATTAATAGTGTTATTGATGGCTGAGTCCGTTGCAGGCTTGCTTAATTACCCAAGTAGAATAAGTAGCTTATATGTAGCCCTGAGGTCTCCCTGTGTTACGCGCCATGACACTACAACACTACAAATGGCCATGTATGGGAGCCTTATATGGGACTTTGCATGGCTCCAGATAAACCTTCTTTGCTGGGTTTGATTACCATTTCCATAACCTGCCCCCCACCACCACCACCACCACCACCCCACCCTCACCCCACCCCACTTCCTCTAGTCTGTGCACAGTTAATGTCTGAGGTAGAACAAAAACAAAAATGTTAACAACCTAAAGGGGAGATGTACCGCAGAATCCTGCTACAGAACCAAAATGGAATCGTACTCAGGTCCTTGAACTGTCACAAAGGCTCGACCATAAATGGACTCAGAAATGGGTTGCTTTTTCTCAGCCCTCCGGCTCGTGGCAGAGACAGCTGCTGATTCCTCTTCTGGCTGTGGGCCTTTCACTACCTTCTGTGCTAGCTTATCACGAATGGATGTCATACATACTTACTGGCCACCAGTTTATCCACTGCCGCCCACAGTGTTGATACCACCACCTACCCCCACACTCTCATTAAAGCCCCCGCCCACACATACACCACAGAATATTGGAAAGAAAAGTGTGCTAGAATGTGTTCCAAACTGTTACATATTAGTATAAATGTTACATATTAGTATGAACTCTACTGAGCAGCCTGAGTCCAAATGAGAGGCAGACTCACCCTTTTCTCATTTTGGTAAACTTGTGGGGGAACCATGCAAATGGTTCAAGAGGGAGGAGCCATATTTATGCTAGTCAATCAAAATAATGTATTTCTCTTTAAACATTGAGAACATTGACAAGTATCGAATTTCCCAAGCTGCAATAAAATATGAGGGAATTAAATGATAGCATAGACGATTTCAGAAAATAACGATGAACCGGTGTCATGAATACTAATTAGTACATATTTTTATTTTTATTTAAAAATCTTATCGCCTCAACTCAGTATGTATGCACAGGTTGCAGTATCAAAATATTAAATTGTTGTTCTCCCATGAAACTTGCTGTGACCTAATCAAATATACTGTATAATTAGCAAAGCTTCTTATTAATTCTGCCTGCCTGATTAATTGTCAAGGTTCAGATGCCAATGACATGAAGCATTACAGCTTACAGCTCTGAGCAAGCCAACTATATACATGAAAGTAAGCTGTTTTATCAACGCTTGACATCTGTTAACCAGCTGCCCGGTGATGCCTCACTTCATGCTTCTCAATCTGTCTCTTTGTCTTTCTCTGTCTACATCTCTTTCCACTGTCTCATGCTGTCTCTCTCTCTTTTTTCTGTCAGACTTTCATTTCCTTGATAGAGTGAGAGGTGAGCTGGTAGGTGGTGCCGAGATGCTATGTGGCCATAAATCTCTTTGAGGAGCCTCACCACCACCACCACCACCACCACCACCACCCCAGCACGCGCACACACACACTACCCTGAGTTAGCCCAAAATGTAATTTGTTGCACATGGTTTGAACAGTTGAAATGCATAAAAGGAACAGTTTTTACTTAAATATAGAATGTTTTGTTGTTGTTGCAGCAATTTGAAAACTCATGAAAACACAAATGTGACTTTTTAGTAGTTTCATGAATGCAATTCAATGCAATGATGATTTTAGAAAATGAGAGAGGGACACATAGCAAGGCAGCTCTAAGATACTTATCAGCAAATCTCACCTGTTCCTGATCTCATCTGATCCTTCTGAAAACTAAATAGTGAGAATGCTAAAGGTTTGAGTGGGTTAGGTTTATAAAGATACAACTCTTTTAGGAGTTGGGGGTGGGGTGAGGACATGTAAACTGGAGTGCACATTACTGCCAGATTCTTCTTGATAACAACCAAACAAAATGGCTGTAGTAATTTGGCTTTGCTGTCAGAGTGTCTCCAATCTCTGACCTGCAGTTTGAGGCATAGTGGTATAGTGTCAGAGAACTGGCTATACACATGGCACAAGGAAAAAAGAATGACCCAGGATTTTGTGATGACACATTAACACATTAAAAAAAAATTATTTGCATTGCAGAAAACAGTTACTTGGTCAACTATGAGGAAATCTGACTTGATGCTTATGCTTAACATTATACGTTGGTATAAAGTGAGGTCACTAAAAGGACAATTGCCATAATGGCTATTTTCTGATATAAAAAAGGACTGCTTCATACACATGTTGTGTGGCCTGCAATATCAACTCAATTTCAGTGGAACATTATTCAGAAACGTTGGATCATTGACTTCATTGGCCCATGAATCCATGATTTTTTTTTCCAATTCACAACAAGATTCAGAGAATGAAGGAATATTTCACTTGAAAGTGCAGTGTGTAAGCATCAAGCGGTGATATTGCAGATTGCAACCAACTCAATAAACCCCCCCACCCCAGATTTAAGATGACTCTCAACCCCTCCAGCACCCCTGTGTCAGCCCAGCAACTCTTCCTGGTCTGATGTTAAGGTCCTAATATTCATCCTTTCCAATCTATAGTAGTTGGATAGTAGTATGGTTTTCTCACAGCTTCTGAATTGGTTACTTAGTACATTAATGCCTGAAAAGATATCAAAGAACCCTAGACATAAAACAACTCAAGATTGGAGCCTTTACCTGAGTTCAATATGCTGCAGAGGAGTCAACACACCCAATTCATCTAGCATCGGTTAGTTGGGTGGGTAAACCTTACAGAGTCTTTGAGAAACTCAATGCATTTTCTTTCTTCTGCATTCCATTTCAACACCAATGGAGTATTTACATGTGATGAGGATGAATGAGGATTGATGCAATGATTTCAATTCAGTTTTCAGGGTTTCCTCAAAGATTCTAGGGTTACCCAATGGCCACTAGGTGAATAATGACCACAGTCCCAGGAAAATCCTTCCTAGTGCCGCCTTTAGAAAGGTGATTTACAAGTGATACACCACTAATGAATGCTCCAGTGTTGAATGTTAATGTCCCATGACTTGCCATTAGCATTGCAACAAACTGACCCTTATCTACCCCTTTTCTAAGGTTTCAGTCCTAGGTCCTACAGTCAGGTACTGTCTTAGCAGTAAGATATGAATGTTATTGAGGATGGAATCTTTAGTGTGAAAGGTGACCTGGAAAACCATCTGGTAGACCTTGCCTATCTAGTCTTGCCTATCTAATCTAGACCATGTTGATATATGTCATTGTTAAGCTGTGTGTCCTGAATATCATGGAACATCTTCTGCATCCTTCCATTTCTTGACTTTTCAACAAATCCTAAAGGATACTGTAGGCTCAAAAAGTACCTCTCGTCATGAGTGCTTTCTGGTTATCAAGCACTGTGCAACCCTGAGACATTCCTACTCCACAATCGGCAATGCTCTGATCTTTTTTTAAGAGAAGGCATTCCAAACTGTATGTTACTGACAAAGGCACCTCCAAAATAAAACAATTCAAATTTCACCTTTTGTGGTCACGGACAAATGTTTTAGATAATTTGGTTTCAAATAATAAAACTGACATCATCACGATTCTGATTCACCTCCCGTCTCTTTCTGCTTCCAAATGGATGCACGTGTGGAATCTTTCTTAATTGTTAGCATGTACTGTACACATACATTCTCTGTGATATAAATCTACTGGTGATGCACGGCTGACAGGTTATCATCTCCATAGACTACCCAGTCAGTAGCAGCGGATAATAGAATTGTGGCACATCACCATAAAAGCGTTGAAAATGGTGCCGAATTATCTGTGTTTGTAGACAGCTGACAATATTGTTTTGTTACTGGCACTTATTTTGAATTAGCAACTATTTGAAACACATTGGACGTAATTCAAAGTGTATTGCCCTCACATGACCAGGAGCAAGACTGCTGTAACTCTGCAAGTCAATGGAAGCAGTAAGCAAATGGTGACCCAGCATCTCCCATTATGGACGCACAGTGAGGAATTTGAAATTAAAGGGTCAGATCATACTTTTTTGCTTTTTCCCTTGTGTGCCTTTTGCTGTGTTTGGTTCACTGTGTTTCACTGAGGACTGCACCCTGAACCAGACACAGTACCATGCCATATTTTTGCAATGATTACTCATGTGAGATGGGGCAGTTATATTATTAACTTATTATTAACTAATATTATTATGTTTAAATGTTGTGGTGAATAAGCTGTAGCCCCCGGCTAACTTGCTACCTAACCTTATCTTAACCTTGCAGGACGCTAGTGGCCAACACCAGTCCACTCCATTATGTAGGATGCTAAATGGACCGTAAGCAAGTTAGAACATCTGCAGGACAAGCTGTCTACAAGGTTGTGTTCCCCAAGTCAAGGAGGGGGAGATGCATACATACATACAGTAAGTTGTAGAATTGATTTTTTTATTTTGAATAAGAATAAAATACAAAATACACACAAACATAAGACATACAAGCAATAATTCAGAAAAGTAGTAAAGCAAAGTGTCTAAAAGAATGCAGACTGCGTGGATGCCCTGCTGAAGCTTGTCTTTAATGAGTTCTTCATTGTGGCCCCTCATGTCTCCGCTTCAGTCAGGGGACGGCCAGAGCCCAGCATACTGCTGGGCAGGACCACAACCTCCAGGCGTATCCGGAACACAACACACTATGGGATGACAAATCTGACATTCCGTCCCAAGTAGCAGCACAGGCTGGACACAATTACCACTCCAGTTGCAAACTGTGTATATGCTGTGTATATATGCAGGGACGCTTGAAGTTTTTGTACATTACAAAAACACATTTATTTTTAGAAAAACATACATTTATCATGTTTTTGTTTGAGTCCTGTGGTATTATGACACCTTACTGTTATTACACCTGTATTACACTGTTATTACACCTTACTGTTATTTCATTATAACTTAACTTAATTAAAACATACTCTTCTTTCTTCTTCTTCTTCGTCTTCTTCTTCTTCTTCTTCTTCTTCTTCTTCTTCTTCTTCTTCTTATTATTATTATTATTATTATTATTATTATTATTATTATTATTATTATATACACTTAGGTCAGTCCACGAGCACACAGTTGTTATCGTGATGTAGAGCAATTACAATTACAGTACAATGTTTCTTCTGTAATATATAATGGCTCAGTACTCACCACTGTGAAACGTCCTGCTGGGCTTTAGGTTGTGCTGTGTCTGGAGTTCTGGTTCTGTGTACGACCAGGGCTCAAACACGTACGGCTGAAACAAAGCCATTCATACCGGCGATGTTTACAGCTGCTGGACGTGAGGACTCCGTTTGCGGACAAACGTTTGTCCAATCACAGACGAGTGGCTCAGCTGACCAATCAGAGCACACTGGGCTCATGGAGGGGCGGCCTGAAAGAGAAGGGATCCTAAACCGAGCGTTTTTTGACGGCTCAGAGCTGTTTTTTTGCAACGAACAGTGTGAGAATTATAAAGTGTATTTTTAACATTTCTAACATTTTTAACTATTGTCTCCTGTGACTAGGAAATTTGTTTTTTAGCCAGAAAAATAACAATCTAATCTCTTTAAACAACTTGTTTGAATCTGGGTGAGACAGGCAAACGCCAAGATCTCTCAGCGGAATCGTAATGTCATCAATGGCTTTTAATTATGCAGAATTTGTGGTTATCGATTTTGTGAGCAAGTGTAACTTACATACTGTTTGTAGGCCTACTGACAAATGTAGGCTACTTTTTGTAAGTCGCTTTGGATAAAAGCGTCTGGTAAATGCCCTAAATGTAAATGTGAATGTAAATGTAAATGTAAATTTTGCAATAATGGAAAGCTGTCCGGCCCACCACTGTGCTGTTTTGGCTTTTGGACATGTGGGTTAAACAAATAGGCAACCTCAACGGGAAACACTGTTTATTACACCGTCTTTTACCCCAAGTCACAAGGCCTGTTGTGTTGGGGAGGTGGTACATCTCATTCAATTACTTTGTTGTTAAATTGTACTTACATTCCTTGACTAGCAAACACAGATCTACCATGGAGGGCATGTTACCACCTGCAGGGCCAACTGGACGCTAAGGCCTCTGCGACGGGAGAAGATAACGCGCAAAAGAAATATGAGAAAGCTGGACCCATTCTTTTGATCTTGAGAATTATCTTTTATCTAATCAGAATTAATTAAAAGTTAAGGATGCATTAAATACCAACAAATTATATTTGAATACACGGTCCACATTTCAACGAACTGGCTTACTCGAGTACTCGGTTTGTAAGCGCTTTTATTACTTTTTTTTATTAATTGTATCCGTTCCCACAAATGTACACATATCGAACGTCGGGTTTTCTCTGTATTTCATACATTGCATCTGCATCACACCCACAGCAGCACTCTCGGGTCACACAGTTTGGGCTGTTGTAGAGCAGGATGGACTTCTAAACAGCGACTTTAATGGGAATGGACTTCAGTGCCCAGGGGCAGCTGGAGGTTCGAATCCAGCCTTGATTACTAGAATCTGGCAATTTTTTGTATTATTTTGCATTATAAGAAGCAGATTTGCAAGTCAAGTATACATTCACATTCCCTCTGCATCTATACCTGTCCCTTGTTACATGGGTCAGAATATTTTCCTTTGCACAGAATGTTTCGGTGACAACTAAATAGATATTATACTGATATTATTGCCTCTTGTTTCCTTGTTTTGAGGCACACTGAGGTTTTATTACGGTTGCTAATACATATATTTATTTCCATAACCAATGGCTATTAAAAAATCATTACAGTGTTGCTGGTGCCTGTTTAGCATCACATATCTTCATATTAAAAAAATTCTAACATATATTTTACCCATGTTTTACCCAACATCCTGGCAACTTAAACAAGATGTTTAGAA
>OMKI01044533.1:0-12500 GCA_900302315.1 Phycis blennoides
TTCAATTAGATAAACTCTGAAATGTTAGCCCGTTATGAATGCTTTTAGATTGATGACAATCATTCATTGTCTGAGCATACAGTGTGTGTGTGTGTGTGTGTGTGTGTGTGTGAGAGAGAGAGAAGCTTCAGGAACTAGCATGAGTGCTCTTTTGGCTTATTAAAACAAACAGTGGAGACAGAGGGATGATATGAGGTGATACAGGCTAAATGAAGTCTGTCGGCCTTGTATCTCACGTTTATCTGTTTTCTATTCCTAGTCTCCCCCAACGTTCTCCTGTTGTGTCAGAAGATTATCAGAGACATGATGGATGACTTGAGTCGAGTGTTACAACAGAAATACGTTGGATTATTAACAGAAACTGACTAAAACTATTCTTTTGGTACGTTCGAGTAGAGTCAAGCCACTGTGGAAGTTGGAATGTCTTGTTTATTCTTTAGTCTATTCTTTACTCCATTTACTTTTATATATTAGATATTATTTGCCAAATACTGCCAGATAACGTTAGACATCAAAGATAAAGATCAATATTTATATTGCACAAGGCATTCTTAAATTTGCAATGGACACGTATGAAAACGGATCTCCCAGTTATCCAGCCAATCAGATACCGCTCTTATGAAACGGTCCTATCGGGTCTGGAGTCGTACTTTGGAAAGGCAAAGGCAAAGTCATTCATTGGTTCCATGCGATGTGCAACTCTACCCTATCCTGACCATGAGGAGGGCCTCACGCACTTCTTCTGCAGCAGACTTCACAGTTGTGGGCTGTGGCAGGCGCAGTGGTCCTGGCCCAGCGAGCAGGCCGGGCTCAGGATGGTACCTGATGAGTGTGGCCGGACTTGTTATTTTGTGCTTCAGCTCAACGGGGTGTTTCACACGCAGCCTGGAGGCCTTCACAACACGTAGTACGCTGGAGTGAAGCAGCCCTGCCTTGGCAAAATCATGCTCAGCCTGTCATCATTTTCTAACCTAATCGTGTTCCCCATGGGCGAGGTCAACCAGATTCAATTCGATTCAATGAAATTTAGTCCATATCAATTGAATGAAATGAATTGAATTTTGAATTTGAGAATTTCTAATAATGGATGATTGATATTGTTAGTTAGTAGGGTTAGCGTTAGGGTTAGGGGTTAGGGTTAGGGTTAGGGTTAGGAGGGTTAGGGTTAGGGTAGGATTAGGGGTTTGGGTTAGGGTTAACCCCTAACCCTAACCCTGACCTCCACAGGCTCCCTGTAGTGGCTCGCATCAAATTCAAGACGATGGTACTGGCCTACAAAGCTGTTAATGTTAAGTTGTTAACCTCCAACCTCCATGCCCCTGCTCGAGCACTCCGTTCAACTACCTCAGCTGGTCGACTGGTACCTCCATCACCAAAAGGAGGAAAAGGTTGGACGGCGAAATCACAACTCTTCTCAGTCTTGGCCCCGCAGTGGTGGAACGAGCTTCCTGTGGACTGTGGAGTCACTCCCCATCCTCCGGAAGAGACTCAAGCCTCACTTGTTCAGAGTTCACCTGAACCCTGCATAACATCCATCCTCTACTGTCCCCCCCCACCCCCCACCCCCAAAAAAATCCAAAACAAAACAAAAAACAAACCCTACCCTCAAGCTCTTATATGTTGTACGTCTGGCACTTTATGATTGCTCTTTGTAACTTGGCACTTAGCCAGAGATGTTGTATACTAGCAATGATTAACCTAGCAATTGAAATGCTTGAAACTTGGTTCTGGTGACTTTCTTACTGTTATTAACAGCAATGAAATGTTTCCCCTTCTTCTGACAAATGTACTTTTTGCTACTCGCTTTGGATAAAAGCGTCTGCTACATGCCCTCAATGTAAACGTAGCATCACATGACGGAGAATGTGCTGTTCCCTCTCCCCCCCCCCCCCTGCTGCAGGGCGGTGGGCAGTCCGCTGGTCATGGACCCCAACAGCATCTGCAGGAAGACCAAGCGGCTGGCGGGGAAGCAGGCGGAGCTGTGCCAGACGCAGCCCGAGATCGTGAGCGAGGTGGCCAAGGGCGCGCGGCTGGGGGTCCGGGAGTGCCAGTACCAGTTCCGCTACCGCCGCTGGAACTGCACCAGCCACAACAAGTACTTTGGGAAAGTACTGCAGCAAGGTGAGCGCGTCGTCGGGGGGACGGTCGCGGTGCTCCGAACGCCGTGGGTCGGTCTCCGTGTGAACGCGTAGAGGTGGTTCAGGTCCATTGAGGTGATCCAGCGCTCAGCGTGGTGAGTGCTGCCCTGTTTAGTCTCTTCAGCTGCAGGGCCCATCCAAACTTTGAGCTACATAATGTGTCACTATTTGAGTTATAGCATACATAACACATCACTATTTGAGTTATAGCCTACATAACACATCACTATTTTAGTTACACTTCACTACTAGTTCCCTACACTAGTTATAGTCTACACAATATATGCCTTTTTCAGATATATCCTACATAATGCATCACTATTGTAGTTAAATCCTTAATAATGAATGATTATCTGAGTTAAAGCCTTAATAATATAGCACCATTTTAGTTATATCCTAAATAATATATAACTATTTGTTTCTCATATTCAGAATAAATACATCAAATAAAATCAAAATCCAAGATTTGGGTAAAAAGTAATTTTGGGTTTATTGCAGAAGGCATTATGAAGTAGAGAAGAAAACAACCCTAAGATGATCATGTTATAGCCAAGTCTCTGGAATTAAGATCCAGTTTCCATTCATCACAACTTGTCGAGGCTAGTCGTGTACTTACAAATACTGGATTACACCACAAGTATTAGTTGTGATGATTAAAGTTGACCGGTTTGTTTCGAGCATTCAGAACCCTGCGGTGAGTCGAAGCATCAAGGAGACTGTTAGATGATTTAAACTGGTACATATGGATCCAAAAACACAAAACGTTGATTAGAAATGTTAAACTTTACTATGTAGCGATGTAGCTTCTCTCTATGTAGCTTCTCGTAGCTTGAGTCATAACTACAGGTATAACTGTTATCATTTTCAGATGACAGTCACGTCTCCCCCCTGGGGGTGGGGGGGAGACAAGTGGACCAGAATAACACAATTGGGACAATGGCCACCATTTATTTCTTGAGGAACTTGCTAGTTCCGATATTTAATTTTAATTGAGTGAATATCTGCAGGACAAACGTGAAATACTGAAGGTTTGCACTTGGCACTCCAAACCAGAACATTCACATGGTATGTTGGACTCCTCTGTCCCCTCCAGCCCTGATGGAGCAGAGTATGAACCCTGAATCTCTGCTGAAGTGCTTGGCATCTCTGAGCCACGACAAGAGCCAGAGTACAACATGCTCTGGATGAGGGTGGTGCTGGTGGGACAATGTTCTCCATGTGTGCATCCTCTTCCCCCTCAAATAAACCTCTCTCTCTTTAATGAGTCGCGGTTCCCACCAAAACGCTTGCCACGCTTTCAAAAATGATGGTCATCTCCCTTTCTCCACCGACGTCTTGACTTAAGGACGTCTGACCTCGTGACCTTGTGACCACACGAGGCGGGCCCAGCGTCAACACGGGGGGGCGGGACCCCCCCTGTGTGTCCAACACACAAGGGCAGCTGTTGTATTTCCACATCAGACAACGTTACACTTGACTGGCTCTCTCTCCCCGGCACAAGTCGTGTGTGTGCGTGTGTGTGCGTGTGTGTGTGTGTGTGTGTGTGCGTGTGTGCGTGTGTGCGTGTGCGCGCGTGTGCGTGTGCGTGCGTGCGTGCGCGCGTGTGCGTGTGCGCGTGCGCGTGCGCGTGCGTGTGTGTGTGTGTGCGTGTGTGCGTGTGCGCGTGTGCGTGTGTGCGTGTGCGTGTGCGTGTGCGTGTGTGTGTGTGTGTGTGTGCTCGCCATGATCATCTAAAATTGCTTCTCATTTGTTTGGGTTCTTCCTCTCCCCCAGCCTCTCTCCTTGGATCTCCTTAACATCTTCCTCCAGCGCTTTGAAGTTTGTAATAAAGCGAACCCAGAGTTGCCGGCCAGCTCCCTAGCATGAGCTTGGTTGTTGGTTGTGTTCTATGGCATGATGGGAGTTCACAGGTCACCGTGCGTCTCCCGGGGGATGACAGAGGGCCCCTTGAGGGCTGCCCAGACCAGCTTCAGTTTTGTCAACAAACAACGCAGACAAGATGTCATAGTTGTGGAGCAGGCATCACCTGCGGGACAGCAGCTGTTCTCAGGTGTCTTTAGTTTAGTTTAACTTTAATTAATGTCCTCGGTTAACGTTTTAAAACCAACTGCCCATGTCTCTTCCTGCATCTCTCTCAGGATGAATAACAGCAACAAAACAAGTTATATATTAAACTCGTATCTCATCATGGCAGCAACTGGTCATGAGATAAAACAAGAAAACAATATCAATGGTAATGTATAGTGTTTTTTTTAAACGTCTCAATGTTCCAAATGTTGCTTATCCAGACAACACTGCAATAATAACGGAAACAGCTAAAAGGTCCTGTAAACCCAGCGTTTTCTGCTCCCCAAGACAAGTCAAGACACTTATTTTCAACGGGGAACTGTGAAGTAGGTTTGGACTTGGCAGTCAATCTCCATAACTCATACCAGACAAGCACTGTAATTCTTTGCGGTGAAGTTAAGTACTTGTTGGTCATATGACGTCCTGGGTCTGGCCGACAGGCCAGAGATGTATAAGTGTTAAGATGATATCTCATTAAAGATAACTAGCTGGTGCACGCAGTCTGTTCAAAGATTGGGTTGGAGACAATAGCCTTTTTATTCCCCATTATGTCGGTTCTCTTTTCGGTACAGTGGCTTTATTTGGGTTGGCGTGTCAACCGTGACCACCTGGTTCACTGTGACACCACAACCGACGGTCGGACCGAGTCTTCGGCTGTTTTCAATATCGGTCGCCAAATGAAAAATAACAACGAAGAACTGCACGTACATATACTTGCGCCGGGCAACAATGCAAAACATTTCTCCGGACGTCGATCCTGATGTCTCTTGCCAGTGTTGTCCCGCCGTGCTGATCCCGCTGTGGCCAGTGTCCAGTGACCAGCGGTCAGAGTGGTTTCCGAAGGCTCCGCTCCTCAGATAGAGTGAGGTCACTCAACCCACACCACATGGGAGCCAGCTCAGCCTGCACCCAGGTGGCTCAGACCCCACCGCGCCGCACTGCAGAGCCCTCATGATGGGGTTCCACGTGGACACGCCCTCCGGGCAGCGCTCTGGGGTCGGAGCATCAGATCGTACCATATTTGAGATTGAAAAGGAAAGCCACAGAGCGATAGGAAGGGGAGGGAGAGTAATGAGAGAGACGGAGAGACGCCGTGACTGAAAGGCGAGTGGATCTCTTAGCTAGATATCATTCATCACAATTCCTCCTTCTCGTCTATAACTGAACGCAAAGTGGCTCAGTGTGTTGAAGCCTCTGCTGTGAATTTCTTGGGTCCTGAATGCAATGACAGCTTACTGTAATGTTTAGCCGATTGGTATTTGAATAGCTTAGCCTCTACCATATCAGAATATGTTAAAGATATGTAACATTTCCGCATTCAAATATGTAAAAACGACCAGATCTATGTCATATATGTTGATGAGTTGTGTACCGACATTCTCCCAGTTGTTTCCAACAATGTTGAAACCCAGAGAAGTCTGTCGTTTGATTCACGGTTACATTTGGTCACATAGCAGTGGTGTCAGATTTACCCCAACGTCCGGGGAAACACCTGAAAACATTCATCCAGTAGAGACCTGGATTCATCAATACGATGTTTCAGTGTCGATCCAGCTGGCTACGATGTCCTACATTGACAAGGGGCTCATGCCACCAACCTAATGCAGTGCTTCCCACAGGTAGACTTTACTTGGTTGGGTTTATACTTTTATACTTGTATTATTTTATCCGTTTATCCGAGAAAGACGTCATCTGCAACCCATAGTGTTTCCCATTGATTGACAATTAAAAAATGGGTTTCAATCTCATTCAGCTGAACACATTGGTTTGCTGCTCACCAACTCAGTGACAAGGCAGTGCCTGTGAGTGTGCCCCTCCCAGCACTCTGGACCAAAACGTGTGCAGGATGAAGGATTGTTGTTGTTGTTCCCCGCAGAGCAGGCGGCTGAATTGAATGAATCAGTCCAGAGTTCACAAATCAGTGTGAGGGGGGCCAGAAATACTCCAGAACAATACAATACAATACAATACAATACAATACAATACAATACAATCCAATACAATCCAATCCAATCCAATCCAATCCAATCCAATCCAATACAATACAATACAATACAATACAATACAATACAATACACGGTCAAAACCTCTACAAGCCCTGGTGCATTCGTTTGTAGACGCTTGTTTTGTGTGTGGAAATAGTCTGCGATAGTTTCCACCAATGTACATATATGGAAAGTGAGTTTAATCTATATTGTACACAGTACAATACACAGTACACAGTGTAAGTTAACTCAGTTCAACCTGTATTATTTACCGTCTGTGTTCAGTCAGTTTAACCTGTATTTCTTAGTCTATTTTAAGTCAGTTTTACCTGTATTTTTTAGTCTATTTTAAATCAGTTTAACCTGTATTTTTTACAGTCTATTTTAAATCAGTTTAACCTGTATTATATGTAGTCTGTGTTAAGTCAGTTTAGCCTGTATTATATAAAGTCTATTCAGTTTTTTATCTTCTTTTTATTGTTGTAGAGCTAGTGGGTTACAGTTCTAAAGCAATCTATTGCTATTCAGTCTATTCAGTTTTTTTTATCTTCTTTTTACTGTTGTAAAGCCAGTGGGTTACAGTTCTAAAGCAATTTTAATCCATTGGTAACATTTTGAAACATCTCTGGTTAGAATGCATTTAGTTAGTTTAGAGAATAGTATTTTGTATTTTGCCAATTGTGTAGAAATATTGACCAAAGGATGGCTCTTTAGAGAGGAGTGCTGCTCCTCAGCAGGAGTCAACACTTTTAACCCCCATCTAATTGTAAGTCAAACATGAAATGAAATGACATAGCATGAAACATAACATGAAGAAAACTAATACATTAACTTGTCCATGAACATGAATTGTGCCGGAGACAACAACTCCCATGATCCTGCGTTACTTAACGATGTCATCAAACTAAGTATTTTGTTATTGTTTATTGTTTATTGTACATACACTTAAAGGTATTAATTACTTATTATACCTTTAAGTGTAACCTTTGTCTCAAAACCACAACTTTTATGTCTCATTTATTAAAGGGGTCATATTATCTATTTTGTGGGTAATAATTTAATTTGGAGGTACTACTACTGAGTGATGTAAAAAAAACATCTTATTATTCTCATTATGTTCATTGCTTCAGAATCGCTTTCAGCCTTTTTCAGAAACACTGAAAAAAGTTTTCGGTCCTGTCTCTTTGAGGCCCTCCCTCCCGAAAAGGCCAGTCTGTTCTGATTGGTCAGCTGGCCCACTCTGTTGTGATTGGTCGCCATAGAGTGGGCGCTTAGCGCGTGTGTTGGCCATCTCATGCTCTTGAGTCCCGAATAGCTGTTAGCATTGCTGGTATACATGGCTTCGGTTCAGCCTTACCTTTTTACCTTACCTTAGTCTTACCTAGTCTGATATCCGGCCATAAATTAGTTCGATCCGAAACACCGTCAACCAAGGTGGGGCAGGACATTTCACAGTGGTAAGAAGTTACCTTGTAGCTGTCTTACATTTCAGATGGAGTGTTCTAACTGTACTTTCTCTACACCACGGTCACCACTGTGTGTTCATCTACTCACCGAATTGTGTATCTTCAAAATTCGGAGCACTTGTGGAAATTGTGCCAGAATGTCTAAAATTCTTCTGCTGCAAATAAATAGGAAAGGTGGCCGACTGTATAATAGTAACTGTTAGTATGATCAGCTGCTACATAACTACAGCCTGTGCTTGGTGATGCTGTCCTGCATCACCCTTTTGCTGTACAGGATCCTATATGTGAAAGGTACTGTTTTATATATCTTATAACACAATTTTATTTGCAGTAGTTTGACAGTAAAACACTTGTTGCTTCCTGGATCAATAGTTGCGCTATGCAGTGACATGTCTTTTATGAAACAGCATTTGTTTCAAATCATTCTTATTTTCCTTATTAGGTTGTAATATAAATTACCCAGCTTCCAGTTCCCCCTGCATGCACAGTTCACCATCCTCATCCAGGCCTCAAGTCTTTGAATCCCTATGGACCGTTCATGGCTTAGAACAGAAGAGATGTCATTTTGTATAACATGTTAAGAATGAACTGTCTAAAATAAAATCAGAACATTGAGGTTTCGTTATACCACAGGACCCAAATAATTAGTGGAGAATTTATAAATAAATAAATTCTCAAAATAACTTCCTCAACCCCTCAACAACTGGCGTCGGGTCCTCAAGCACCTCATCAGAGATGAGCTTCATCAGGTTCATATCATCTGAAAGATATTGCACTCAAATTGTTGATTGGTGTTTTTAAAGAAAGAAATCCACCTTCTTTATACATATGTAAAATGTGCTCATAATTATTACAAATATTTTTGATTTTAATACAAATGTTTTATAACGTAAAAATTTAACATAAAACGTAAAAATGTCTTTATTGGCTTTGTGGTGCACTCACCCTTCTTGGATTTCAGGAAAAAAACTTTAGAAGACAGCTTGACCACACAAATGCATGTAAACACATGTACACACACCAACACAAAGGGCTTGTGTTAAATACAGCCCCTGCTGGGGAACCTGGGGCTACTCTATAGCTACACTGTTGGCTATGTAGAGCGGCCTCCATGTGACAGAGCCAAGTGATATGGAATGAGAGGAGGGGCTCAGACCGCGGTACATCATCTTAAATAACTGAATTGTGGCCGTAACATTCCAGCTTGTATCATCATGAATCAACTCCACACTTGAACAAAGTTTGGCATCTTGTGATCAGAAAACCATTGCCATATTTCTTTACATTTCTGGGAAAAGGTGAGCAGTTAGGGTAGGGTTAGGGTAGGGTTAGCAGTAATAGGTAGCAAGTTAGCTGAGGCCTATAACCGATTAATCAAAACACTTTTCTACTGGGTGTACATCTCAGCTACAACTCTCAGCTAAAACTACAACTAACAACTCCGCAGTTCAACAGTCGGTGCTAGCTACCTTGTTGGTTTTAAACAGAACAAATATGCACCTAATAACGCATACTTACAGGTCATGGTCCTGAATCTTCAGGGTGTGAAGCTCCAGCAGTGAACTGTGTTCAGGAAGCAGTGAAGTGAATGGTCAAACGACACGTCTAACCACTGACTCTTACTCCCTTTGTGAGGGGATTTGCCTTGGCAGTGACGACAGCAGCGTCTTCTCTAGTCTCCCAGACCCGTATCTTTGTTTGAGGGCACGCCAAACCAGCCGCGAGGCGGGACTTCTTGATGTCTTCACGTAACATAATCATGGCCGTAAAGGCCGACTGGCGTGGCCTTTGAGCTTTATAGCTTAGCAGACGGTATACATGGATGAAAGCGATGTAACACGCTAAAGGAAAGGGAAAAGCAGAAAAAGAATAATATGACCCCTTTAAGTCCACAATCTTTGGCTTCAAAGCAGAAACGTATATCGCTGTAACATCCCCGCCTCATAGAAACACCTCCAGGCCATTATTATTATTCAACATTTGTGAAGCGCTGAGTTCTGATAGTTTACCATTTCTTTCGAGATGGGCCGTCCCTGTTTCAGTCTGTCTTGAAGTGAAGGACTTGAGATGCGTGTGGGTAGATGAGATAAGATCTGGGGATGCATTGCTTCTTCTGTGGGCAATCACAAGTCAGACATCAGCAGCCATGAGTATGCCATCGCCAGAACGTCCATCATCTGCTGTTAAAAAGCCGACTGGTCTGGTGCCAACGCAGCGGTAATGTGGAGGTAGAGCAACCAGCTGCTTATAGAACCGGCCCACGTCACGGCTCTGTGCATGTGGGAATGTGCATTTGTATCGCATGGCACATCGGGCAAAACGTAACAGTAAAGATCTGCTTGTGAGCTACTTTGTCATTCTAATTTACTGTGTGATAGTCTTTCAAAGTCAAACCGTGACTAGTGCTCCCTAACACATTAGAGATGTTGTTACTGTCGTTGATGAACTATGTACTCCGTGTTAGTTTGGACTGGAGCAACTTCACCAGCTCTTTGTTTCCTACCTTCTATTCCCTTTAAGATGTATCCTTGTAGTTCATTTTTAGGAAGGCAGTGTGCACGCACACACACACACACACACACAAACACACAGGGTTTGTGCAATTTTTTTATCTTGCAGTTGCTTAACAAAGAAAGAGAAAACATTTTGATGCGTATGGAAATTAAAATATGTGGGACTATAGTCGCGAGAAACCCTCTTCGGTTCGACTGGACGAGTTTGCATTGAGACTTGTCTGATCACTGGGTGTGTATGAGATATTTCATGTCATTCAATTGTGAATGGGATGCATGGTTTACCAATGCAACACGTCAGATCAACCCTAATCTGGGACCCAACTATTCCTACTAGTCCTACTATAGCTGAACTTCTGAGAGACACAGAGTCTGGGCTGGAAACCAGAACCTGAAATGGGCGGAGTTACCTCATCGTTTCCTGTTTCGCTACAGAGATATCCCACTAAAGAAAAGTCCTTCACTCGAGTGGACGAGGATTTCACACGGCGATTTTAAGAAGCGTTTCTACGGCGGCCAGTCTTACACAGCGATGAAGCCTTTACAAAACCCTTGTTTTGATTAGTCTTTGCCAAATTTCATGCTTACAGACACCCATGATTAGTCAAAACAATAGGAAGCGAAGCGTTCACCCAGATTCGAGCTGGTCTGCCTTGACTTGACAGTCGGTTCATTATATGTTTTATGATCACTGGTCACGTGATGATCACGTGATTACCTCCAATGATCTCATTGGTATTGTCATTCATACGACATCGGGGACATTGTATTGTAGAAGAGGGGTCTTTTGTTTCATATCTTCTCATACTATACTCTATTGAAATGCTCTTACATTACATGTCACGCCACTCCAAACTGCAGTTCATCACACATTGCACAACCGTTCCAAATCCAGAGACACAGCCTCACCCTGCATGGGTGAGGCTTGCTGTTTGAGTGCAGGTGGGTGAGGTTGCGTGTGCGTGCGTGCGTGGATGCATGTGGGTTGTGCGCATTTGTGCGCAGTTGTGCATGTTGGTGCGGGCCTAAGGGTGCATTCATGCGTGTGTGTGTGTGTGTGTGTGTCTGTGTGTGTGTGTCTGTGTGTGTGTGTGTGTGTGGGGGGGGGGTGTATGTGCTTCATCCATCAGCATTACTTACACCTTTGCCCCACTGACACACACAATTACACTAAAAAAGCCCTTTGGTGCTACTGCAAAAGCACTTCTCAAAGCCACTGTTTCAGAGGGAGTTGTGAAATCAAATATTTGGAAGGGCTCAATGTTTAGCAGAACATTTGTTCATTTGCAACTTCCCTCATTGACTGCACATCTGATCCAAAAGTACAGACTGAGTAAGTGAATATAATTGTATCTGATTAGATTCCACCAGATTGTACCACCGTGTCAAATCATTCATAGAAACACTACGTCCTGCTCTGAAGTTGGACGTAGGCTGATACGTTACAATCTCGACCCGATAATGCAAGTGAAGCCTCTTCTTCCCACAACAGATCTGGAGAGAAACCTCCCTGATAACCCTGATCTGCACGGTGATGGTAACGCTTATCGCTCCATGCATTGTTGGCTGAAAGATGAAGCATTAAAGAAGTGTGTTCATTCCCACAGAAAGCCCTCCTGGCCTTGCAGGCAGAGCAGGGCAGGCCCAGACTCCCACTGTGGGAGAAGCTTGGAATTCACATCTCCCGGGGAAAATGTGAAATGCATCAATTAATCCGTTGGGTTTTTTGATTCTGTGAACCGACAGTTCATCTGTTTGTCCCCAGAACCCCTTGTGTGGTGGATGTCCCTGTTGTGTTGTTTTGCTCTCGATTGAGCCTTTCCTCCCACCTGACTCGTCTCGGTGTGTCCTCTTGTCTCTGCAACACAAAAGCACAACGCTCCATCTGTGCGAAGCGAACATGGAACACGACCGATGACGTGGGGCTGATCGGCCGTCCTGCTTCGTCCCTCGCGGCAGAGAGACGCGGTGATGTTCGCGTCTTCGGCGTGATCTACTCCCTTCATCTTCTTTATACACCGTGCTGACGATAGCAGATCACAATCTGCTCTCGTGATCCACTCTGTTCTCATGCACCCCACGAAAACACCTCCCCACATTGTTTGGAATATTATTATTATATAATGCAAGGAATGCAGACTAAATCCCCAAATAATAATGTATTGGATGAAATGAGTCGCTCATTTTGAACCATAACTCATTCTTACTAATACCCCACTTATATGTACATAACTCAACATAACAATTAGTTGACAACGCACAAACACACAACTGTACCATTACTGTACCAAAAAGCCACACAGACCACCACACAGTTAACAGCTCATCAAT
>OMKI01044536.1:0-12500 GCA_900302315.1 Phycis blennoides
CCGCCACGGAGGAGGAGTCCTCCACGCACGACGCCGCCGTCATGCTCTTGTTCCGGCGGCGGATGTTCAGGTATATGCAGAGGTTGAAGAAGGCCACCGACACGAAGGGCGCGAAGAACTCGAAGGTGGAGGCGCTCAGGAGGAAGTACCACGTGAAGTAGAACTCGGCGAAACACTGGTTGGCCGGGACGATGCTGTGGCCCCTGAAGGACTCCCAGAAGAGGATGGCGGGGCCGTACAGGAGGAAGGCCAGGAGCCACACGGCCAGCATCTTGGTCACGGCCTGGCGGGTCATGTTGCGCTGGGCCCTGTACCTGACCTGGGAGACAGTTTGGCAGGACTCTCGTCAGGTTGACCGTGATGACAGCACGGCACGTTTCACTAGGTGGGGCTGCAGGCGTTCACAGTGTAACAGAGGGACCACCGCTTGGTCCTCTGTGGCCAGCGTCACGGCGAGGATGAGAGACAGGGTTGATCTAAATAGCTTATTGGGTTGTCTGCGTGAACGCAAGATTTCAGCTGCCCACTATTATGAATGCCACCATGCCATTACTTGATGCTTCAAGCTGGTTTAGAAGTGAAGCTGCTGAATGGCCAGTGATGCCTCAGTGATTCCACTCAGAGACTACGGAGGTGTTTTGTTCCAGGACTCACGTTATTCATGCTCACCTAGCAGGTGGCTGCTTCATGCTCCACGCTAATGCAACAGTGTGACGATGACTTATCCCCCATCATTATTATGTGTAAGGAGAACCTTCCCCATTCATTATCAATTGTGTTTTTTGGTTCATCCTCGTTTTTCTCAAGATTAATCATTAAAATAAATACAGCACTATGTCATAAGTCAATAAATCAAGCAATAAATACATAGCCTAGTGCAATCAATAAATCAGTCAATCAATAAATCAAGTGTCTTGCTACCAATTTACATACCAGGTTTGTGAGTGAGTGCGTGCACATATGTGCGTGTGTGCGACGGTTTGTGTGTGTCTATTGTAAATACAGCTGCATGCCGGGGCGAGGGGACGAAGGCTCGTTAACACAACAAAGAGACGAACAGAGAAGACACATCTGGCCTATCCTGATCCTCTCCTCCTCTTCCTCCTCCCCCTCTCCCTCCTCCTCCTCCTCCTCCTCCTCCTCCTCCTCCTCCGCATCGCCCTTTTCATTCCAGTCCACTGTTTTAGTTTCCCCATCCAAACTCTCTATTAGCATGGCCGTTTCCTATCAACCCCTCTGTCCACTTCGATTCTCCTTTGTTTCCCAGCTCAACAAACAGAGCAAGTCAATTAACACGACTGTCAAGCGGTCTGTGCGCTGCTGGGTGCACACTGCTGCGGCTAATTGTGCATGTAATGGTGCAAAGGCCAACGACATAACATAATGTCGCTCATGTATTTAGCAAACAACTAATTAGCCCGCTAACGCTGCAGTGTCTTTAACACGCAGGATTCACGTTAACAACCCAGACTATGTATTTATGCAGATCAGAGCAACCGCTCCACTAATTATACTTTGTTCATCATGTACCCTTAATCATCTTCAAAAGGACAAAATTAGAGAACTGTCCAATTGAAAAGATGCTGATGCTGATGAACGATGAAGGGTGATGATCTATAACAGTTGTTTGTTTTTTTTCAGTTTTTAGTTTTCACAGTTTTCAAAGATCAATATGACATTTGTTATTTGAAGGTTATTACCCAACCTCCATTGAATCACATCACATCTTTAGTTGGACAGGCAATGCCATGTGATCCCATTACATTTACCTCACGAAATGCATAAACCACAGACAATCCGTTTTCAGTATTGACTTCAGAGCTATAGTGGGCGAAAACAAGATGTCAAAAAAAATCTCAAAAACGATTTTCGCATACCCCAAAAGATAGAAAGCGAAAGCAAGAGAAGGCCTTGACGCCAAGAGAGCACTAAATTATAAAGTTGATAGCTGACAGAAGTACATGACTAACACACAGCTCAAACTTGAGACCCCGCGTGACAAGACAAAGGATACGAGCGACCATGGCACCACCACCAGTGAGTCATAGTAGATCTCTGTGTACGTGCGAGGGTGCGTGTGTGTGTGTGTGTGTGTGTGTGTGTGTGTGCGATGTGTGTCCATGCGTTTGCAATTTGTTTGTTTATTTGTTTGTTTGTTTGTATGTTTGTTTGTTTGTTTGTTGGTTTGTCCGCGTGCGTTGGATTGCGTGCTCAGGCGTACTCACCGCTCTGGTGACGGAGAGAAAGCGGTCGTAGCTAATGAGGACGATGTTGAAGACGGACGCCGTGCAGAGAAGGAAGTCCATGACCAGCCACACCTTGCAGAGCCCTCGGCCCAGCATCCAGCGACCTGTCAGGTTGTACGGGATGTAGACCGGTATGCAGAAGGTACCTGCGGGGCGGGGCGGGGCGGGGCGGGGATGGACACTCACCCTGAACACTTCGGCTCAGCATCTCATCTCATGCCGTTGAACTTTGAAAATTCAAACTACAGGATCAAAGAAGCAGGTGCTTCGTGGTTCATAAATAAGATCCACACATTTCATGAACCGGTGTCTATTGTCCACTGAATGAATATAAACCAAATGCGTTATACATTGAATGTATGAAGGCTAGTTATTTTTTTAGGCACAAGATATAGGTGTTGGCCACTCGAATAAACCATGGCTAATAATAAAAAAATAAAAAAAATAAAAAAGCTCCTGAGTAGACGAACTTGTTTTGGACGGGCACGTAAAATATAGCAGGGCATGGACACAAAAGACGACGAGAAGTTGAAGCAGAAATTCGGAGACTCACCCACGAGGAAATCAGAGATGGCGAGGTTGAGGAAGAAGTAGTTGCTCTGAGTTCTCAGGGTCTTATCCACGATAAAAGCCATGATGACCAGCGCGTTGCCGGCCACGATAACGATCACCAGAGTTACCATAAGAACCGACAAGATCACCACCAAGTAGCCCGGCAGCACGGTCCCATTCCCGTAAAACGCCGCAGTGTCTCTGTGAGTAAAGTTAGCGCTCGAGTTTGACTCCGGAATATCGGCACCCATTGTTAATCTGATTTACGATGCATTGTAGACACGCCTGGCTCACCCAAATCATATATCTTTTTAGGCGATCCCAGTTTTATGCTCCGACTTTGCGTTTCGGGTTAACCTTGCGCAGGGAGGAGAGGGACATCCAAGATTTTAGCTGTAAGAACAATCGATGAACAATCGATAAGAACTATCTCCATGACACCCCGTGGCCCCCCTTTGATCCGTACAGCAGGTGGGTTATTGTACAGCATGTCTCTGGTGCTCTCCTGCTGCAGAATGCCCCGCTTCTTTGTCTGGAGTCCGCCGCCTGGCACATAGGCGCCAGCGCGTCAACTGCACATTGGCCAAAAGCGTAAGCAGTCTGCCTTCTATACCACCTACTATACCACCTACTACACCACCTACTACACCACCTACTACCCCACCGTCTCAGCCGAACTACACATGCATTGGAAATCCTGCAACTGAGGAGGATAGCCTTCCGTGAATTGGTATTGACGTATTCCCCCACCCCCCCCCCCCCCCCGAAGCAGCTATTGCTCGTTAGACACTATTAAGTGATTAAGATCAATTCTAATGCTGATTCAGTGATGTGATTCAGAGGACAGCTTGTTTTAAATTTTGTACAAACACTTTGAGAGGGTTGAATACATTACGCATCCGTCCCTTGTCCTCCCTTTGTTGTAAATGTGTTCTCCGGGGGGGCGGGGGGGGGGGGCTATGCCACAGCAGGGGCTGGCTGCTATATGGGTTCTATTGTCCAATCAATTAACAGACTGAGGCTCATTAGGAACCAACACTTGAATCGCAAGTGGTTGTTGTATGATATTCAAATGGAGACCCTCCGCGAAAGGGCCGAGCTTTAAAACATGCAATAAACGAGCTCTTGTTATCAAAAATATCTATAAACCTATATATTTAAACTTACTCAAATTTCATACAAAATCCTATTTATCATGGCGTAGCCCTTAAAAGCATTCAAAGTCCCTTATCATAGCCTTGCCATATTTTGTATTGAATAATGTTTTTTTTTTCTTCATGAGAGAGAGCAAGAGAGAGAGAGAGAGAGAGAGAGAGAGAGAGAGAGAGAGAGAGAGAGAGAGAGAGAGAGTACTAATTGTGTTCATTCAACGGTAAACATTCGCCCGAGTGTTGAGGTCAGCGCAGAGTTCCGCCGCGCTGCGCTCTGTGAGGCTTGTGTTCTGCGTTGGGTCTTCATTGGGTGCGCAGACAAGGGCGCAATTAAAAATCAGAAAAAATTAAACCCCCTTACCCCCTTTTTTAAGGACTGTGCTTTACAGATAATATTCAGCGCCTTAATTGTGATGTTTGGTGCGGAGTACACATTTATCAACAGCGGTTTTGGACAGACCGCATGAATGAGGGGTATGATACTAGTGTTATGACAACCTGTCACTGACAGCGCTGCTAGATAAACGGATTATTATTATTATTGTGATTACTATTATTCTCAATGGTTCGAATTTATTCTACGTTTCTGCGTGCATGTGTAAACGCGCCTTTACGACGCTGTCAAATCACTCCAGTCAACCAATCACCCAATCAATAATTTATCTAGCAAAGAATCAATCTAGCAAGCAAACGACCAATCACACATTCCATTATATCCATCCTATCATCCAATCAAACACTGAATTAATCGCAGGTCCATCGCTGGTGTAACGACCCGCACAGCCTACGTTTGATAATGTTTATTGTAGGAACAGAAACTCCATCTTAATTATTACTTAATTATTAAATTAGGCTGTTTTCTGATAGTGTTTCAGCATGCTGAGAAACAGGCGTGGTAGAGGGCTTCTGTGTGGACTAGGAAAATTATGGAAATTCAGTGACAGATGGCCAATAGAATACATAAAAGATAGAGAGGAACAACTGATACACCCAGAAATGAGACGGGTTGTGAAATGCAGCATGGGAAAGAGGGGCGTGCGTGTGTAGTGTAGTGTGGGTAAGAGGCTGACAGAAAAGGAGATGGCAATACAGAGAGAAATATACAAAGAAGAATAAAGAAATAAGAGGAAGGAAAAATGCTATGTGAGGGGCGGGAGAAATGTGTATATATATATTTATATATAAAGAGGGAGAGAGAGTGTGAGAGAGAGAGAGAGGCACAAGCAGCGGAGGAAAGAATTGATATCATTCCTTGAGTCATTGAATAAATTCCCTCTGCATGTGTGAGGCAGCGTGTTCTGGGGCTGGTTCAGCAGCACCAACATGAGGCTGGAGTCCACTGGAAGCACCACTCTAATGCCACACTGCATAGCTTTGAGGTTGATGCATGTTTGACAAAAAAAGAAAATCACAATTCTTAATTCTAATTCTTTATTAGAATACATTCAAAATGTGACATTAAACACAGAAGTGTAAACGACTCACTTTATGGCATTAAATAAAATATCAAATATCAATTGTAAGACCATGGATGATTATCCCAAGCATTGGGCGAACAACAGGCAAACTTTACAGCTGAGCTCTGTTTAAAAGCCTGTAATCTGCTGACGCGGTGGCGGCACCTTTCACCCGGGAGCGCGGCCATCTTGAGACGGGCCACCGGATCAAGGCGCTTCATTCAGAGTGACTCATTTCGCCTTCTTACTTCTTGTTTTTTTGCCCTTTCCTCCCGATTTGGCGGCTTCTTCCTGTGACATACAACACGTCAAACACATGGTCAGGGTGCTGACTGGCTCCTCATGGGACGGATTCACCAAACCATTCAACTATCACCTGCAACATTAAAGTGCTTTTGTCTTGCAACAATCCTGCGGTGACAGGAACATTTGAGTCTGCTTCTATGTAGAGTTCACCTCGTTGTGAACTCTGAGTGTGGATATTTCCAACGTGTAACGTCATTGAATCAAGTAGTACAGAGATTGTGAGAATGTTGTGTGTCGCAGTTTATACAGCCCAACCGGTTGGCCAATTTTATTGGCCGATGTAACTTATTGGCAATATAAAAATGTATCGGCCGATATATATATATATACATAGTGTTGTGAAAAGGTATTTGCCCCCTTCCTCATTTCTGATTATTTGCATATTTGTCACACTGAAATGTTTCAGATCATCAAACCAATTTTGGAATGAGACAAAGATAACCTGCATAAAAAAAGAAAATGCTGGGGGGGGGGGGGGTTGTCTGACCCTTTGTGAAAAAGTAACTGCCCCCTGAACCGGTTGTGCCTCTGGTGGCAATAACTGCAATCAAGCGTTTGCGAAAACTTTAATTGTTTTAACTGGGCCACATTGGAGGGTTAAAGTCCGGACTTTGACTAGGCCACTCCAAAACCTTCATTTTGTTTTTTAAGCCATTCAGAGGTGGACCTTCTGGTGTGTTTCGGGTCGTTGTTCTGCTGCATAACCCAACTGCGCTTGAGCTTGAGGTCACAAACTGAGGCCGAACATTCTCCTTCAGAATGTTCTGGTACAGAACTTGACTGTTAGTACTTGACTGTTGGTATGATGTTCTTTTTATCAAATGCTGTGTAATTTTTATGCCAAAAGTTCAACTTTTGTCTCATCAGTTCACAGAATGGTTTTCCAAAAGTCCTGGGGATCATCAAGACGTTTCTTGGCAAATGTCAGACGAGCTTTTGTGTTCTTTTTGGTCAGCAGTGGTTTTCGCCTTGGAATTCTCCCATGGATGCCATTTTTGCCCAGTCTCTTTCTTATGGTTGAGTCATGAACACTGACCTGACCACTGACCTTCCCTGAGGCAAGTGAGGCCTGCCGTTCTTTAGATGTTGTTCTGGGTTCTTTTGTGACCTCCTGGATGAGTTGTCGATGCACTCTTGTAGTAATTTTGGTAGGCCGACCACCGCTCTCAGAGTTGTTTGCTGGAGTCCCAAAGCCTTAGAAATGGCTTTGTAACCCTTTCCAGACTGATAGATTTTCAATCACTTTGTTTCTCATCTGTTCTTGAATCTCTTTTGATCTCGGCGTGATGTGTTGCTTTTTGAGCTCTTTTAATCTATTTCAGGCAGGTTCTATTTAAGTGATTTCCTGATTCAACAGGTCTTGCAGTAATCAGACCTGGGTATGGCCAGTGAAATTGAACTCAGCGTTCCAAATTTGGTTATTCAAGGTTAACTCATGATAACAAGGGGGGCAATTACTTTTTCACATAGGGTCAGACAGGTTTGGATTCATTTTGGACTTAATAAATACAATCATCATTTAAAAACTGCATTTTGCCTTTACCCTACGATGCCTTACTCTCTAATATGAGACAAAGGTAACGTAGTCAAATTGGTTTGATGACCTGAAACATTTAAGTGTCAATCAGAAATCAGGAAGGGGCAAATACTTTTGCAAGGCACTGTGTATATATATAGAATTGTTTTGTTTGTTTTTTGAATATCTTTATCTATATCATATTTGATTCCCTAGTACCGTTCAGTACCGTTCAGGCTCCAGCAGTTTACTCTGCTTCAAAATATCTCAACTCAGCTCATTTCAAATGAAAAGCTTTTAATAGCGCCCAGTTCTTTATCAGCGTCCTCCCTAACAAGCGTTTACTATGTTTTAAATCGTTTACGTTTAGTATGTTTTAATTTTAAACCCAATCCCCCTTCAAAATGTCATTGCTCATTAAACAATATTCCCTTAGTGTGTCCCAGTTCAAGCCTGCTTTTAATTTAAAATGTGTTATTTGTTCTTTCAGGGGAATAAATATAATTCATTTATTTTGGGTTAGCACTCAGGCCAACTAATTAAACACGAACGATTGGAGATAAATTGCACGGCAATAAGCCTCTGTGGAATTAAACAATGTATTCTCTGGTCCATTTTCAATCTCGTTCATTAATGCAGAACACAAAAAAACAACAATATGGACGCAGTGGGTGCAGTCACTCACGCCACAGAACAACTTGCCTTAACCGCAGGGGTTGCTGGTCTGATTACCTGGTCCTGGCAAAGAAATGACCAAAGTGTCCACAAGCAAGATGCCCTAATAACTACCATGCGTAGGGGGTGTGAATGTCTGTGTGTCTGTGTGTGTTGAAGTGGGCAAATGAGAGGCGTTCTCTGCAGAAGTGCTCAGAGTGGTTTCACTACGTATAGGAAAGTGCTGTGTAAACGCAGTCAGTTTTTCCATTCTCTAATACTTTGCCTCTGTCAACACTTGTCAAAATAAGCAACACTAATATGGCCAACCTAAATGCATTGCCGATATTGGTTCTTTGTGGCACGGAGGGCTTCATGCATCGGGCGACTTGCATTACCTTTAATCTATCCGTGACACAAGATCAATGGTCTATTATGTTATCAGCAGGATGACTTGGAGTCATACAAAGAACACTTCAAAGCGAACTGCCTGTATCTCTTTGGTGGTGAGGGCAAGAAGAAACACTGTTTGATCTCCTGGACATGTACACAGATGATACACTTCAAGTCAACTAATATCCATAATGGGATCGTCATGGACGGACAACAAACAGCAAACAACACAGAATAATGACGTGTAAAAGGTAAATTCCAGTGAACCCACAACAGATCTGTGGCTGTTGGAACCACCCCACCCCAGAAATCAATCCCCAGCTAAACCCAACTTGAACTGGTGCTTCCCGTACAAAAATGAAAAACAAAAGAAAAGCAATGTAACAGATAATTACACTTGAGTTCTGGCTAAAGCAAGGAAGGACCACTAGCCATGCATTGGGCTGGGGCGCCGGTGAGGCTGAACCACGGCACAATGTGTGGTGCTCAGTTAGTGTCTCACCGCCGAAGAGGTGTAGCCTTCCTGCACCAGGACGCCTCGGGCACAGTTGTTGATGTGTTTAAAGCGGTCCGGGCCCAGCAGAATACCACCGTACCAGCGAGACACCACCACCATCACGTTCCGCACATCTAGAATCTGGCAGTGCGGAAAAAAAAATAAATCAGAATGATGTTGTTGTTGTTTTGTTGTTTGGGTGTGGGGGGGGGGGGGGGGGGGAGCCATTAGCGCTCGGCAGTGTTTGTCTTTGAGAGTGTGAGACGGACGACAGAGAGAGAGAGAACGTGAGAGAGGGAGGACAGATGTATGATTTCTGAGAGATGGATCACGAGCTGTACAGGTTGCAAGTGGTGGTGGTGGTGGTGGTGTAAAAAAAAACACCAACTCAAACAAAGAAAGACACGTCTAGGATTCAGACCAGATGCCTCGCGCAGCACGGCGCGCGCTGCAGAGCATGTTTGGCTGCAGCCATCCGCCTGTCAATTATATGCATTCGAGGAAGGGGGATGAATTGGGCTCCGAAAAGACGCACAAAACTGCAACTGGGGAGCACTAATGGGAAACCATGATCAGCTGCCTACCAACTATTAATCAGCCCACTTGTATTCATTACCTCACGCGGCCCATTCAGTGGGCAAAAAAAAGTAAAATGAATCAGGCGCCAGTCTAAATTAGGAAGCGGGGAAGCAAGGGGTCTTTGAGAGACCGAGAAGATTAGAGCAGAACCAAAAGTAATAGAGGAGGGAAAAAACCCTGCTTGTTGGAAGAGGAGCTTACAAGTGGAGATTAATCAGAACTCTGTCCATGAGGAGTTTCAGAGAGGCAAGCGTACTTGACAGCCTCACCAGAGAGACAGGTCACCTACGGCAATGGGGAGCCAGCAGCAGTTATCTCATCGTTGTTTACTATGTAGCAGTTAAGGTTGTGCTTACCACCATCATTTCCGGACTTTGTTTTTCTCAGAAATGGTTGCTAATGGGTTTTTTGCACATTTTCAGTATTGCCGGGAACCAGATTGTGTTTTCAGAGCTGCAGCTTTCATAATGTGCAGCTTGAGTTAAATGAGTGGAAAAGGTTCAGTCGAACCGGGCATAGGACAGATAGGATAGCACCTACCTAGAATCCAATGCGCCATTTCATTGCGCATTAGAGTTCAATTCTCTGTCCGCCCCCTACAGACTTAACTTGCATCAAACAAACACAAACACTGGTATTTATTAATGACAACAAACCCGAAAACCGGTCCCAGCCATCACCTAGCAACCCTTCAAACTGTTAGTCAGCACCCTCTTGTTCAGAGCCTGACGGAAGAGATGCCTTTTTCAATGGCTAAAAGTAATACATTTCCCTAACTCTGACACTAGTGCGACAGGCCAGTGGTGAACGAGAGCCCCTCCTGTGGTGTTGTGGTGGTGTGTGTGAATCACACCGCCATTCGACAAGTGCCTCTTCTTTCACAGGGACGCTGCAGTGGAAGTAGCTGGGGGGGTCAAATGAATGCTGTGCCACTGGAGTCCTCTGGAGAGGAGTAAAAGGGGCTTTGCCCGTCAGCCTTCTCATCGGGGAGTAACAGTGTGATACGCATACTAGTAAACCAGGTGTGGCGTCCTCGTCTTCATCTCTCTGTCATCACTATGGCGGTTGAAAAAAAAAAAAAAGGACCCCTCCCTATGGGCTGAGCAGCAGCAGCAGCAGCAGCGTTCTGCGGGCGGTGTTCTGTGCCCAAACCTCACCATCAAGCCGTCGTCATCGAGCTCGATAGCTATGGGAGGCTCGGGTGTTTGCGACTCTCAGACACAAAGGGCTCTGGATTTGATGTTGGAAAACGCAAAAGTGCCTTTAGATAGACACATCTCCCAAATGACTATAACTACACAATACATATCCTTTTTAAGCACCTGCAGAAAACCAAACCGCGCGAAAGATCTGGTGCTGAATTCAGCTTCGGGGTCTGCATTAGGTATCAAATGCAGGCGATGAACATGGTCTGCCTTGGGGTATGAACATCAACATGAACAAAACAAAACTGTTTTGTGAATGGTTTTAATGTTTTAATGTATTTGATCAATCATCAAACTATGCCACCATAAAATGAATTATTGTGCAAATACAGCAAAACCTCAACCCAAGGTGGACATGGAACCATCTGTGTCATCGGCAAAACAAATTGTTCACGTGTCTTCACGCCAGCTCCGCGAGACGCGCCGCAGTCAGCAGGCGAAGAACACGAGACGGCAGATGGGGAGAGGGCAAGAGAAGCAGCAAATAAAAACATTGACCAGCACAGGGAAAGCCTGTGGGCCACCTGTGATGCCGTGTGTTCCGCGAGCGAAGCAGACCGCTCCACGCCGTCCTCCTGCCCGGTGCCGCGGCCCGGCGACCGGAGGGCAGCGCGGTGGCGGGGGGATGACATTTCTTTAAAAGTTGTAAGGTCACGTTCATTTGGCTTCATATGGCTTGGCGGTGTGATCGTTAGCAAGCAGCTTTCGTGGGACGGCCCCTTCTTAGGAACCAAACCACCGGCCCGGTTGCCACGGATACGCCCGGTCGCCACGGATACGCCCGGTCGCCACGGGGACGCCCGGTCGCCACGGGTACGGGCGTGTGGCGTTCTCTCCTCGAGGGGCAGTGAACCCAAAATCGTTTTTTGTTTTGTTTGAAACTATAGAAAAAAATGTGTCTCGTACTATCGTCTATAAATAGTAATATATGCCATTTTATCAATGTTAATGAAATGACACCTTCAGAGAAAACATAAAATCCTATGTTGTGGCCAGTCTCTGCCACCCGTGTGTGAACGTTCCTCTCTGCTGAATGCAGGAGGCGTCTCTGCTGGGTTAGCGTGCTCTATGACATCACAGCCCAGGGGACACCGGCGGCGAGGCGTGTGTGTGGATGCGTGGCGCTCCGTCTGGGCAGTGTCCGAGAGACGGCAGAGCTCCTCGGACCCTTGCAGTACAACGCCGTGGTGTGTGGCGCATTTCATGTGCAACACTGCTCGTTATAAGCTCATACCCAACAACAGCCGTGGGTCGTTACCATGGGGACCCCCAGCCGTGGGTCGTTACCATGGGGACCCCCCCAGTGTCAGAAAACAAAATGCTCCAACACACATTGAGAAGAATCACGGCGTGCTCCAGCTGAAACAGGGAGGTTCTTTAACGTACAACTCTTCCACGTCTTCTTGCCCAACCCCAGCCCACACAGGTGAGTTTCTGGGTCCCACTGGCACGTCTCTGCCACCCACACACTTCCTCTGCCCACAACATGCTTTAGATGTACAAAAAAAAGATACAACGAAGTACAATATTTTTCACTCTTAATGACCCTTCATTGGGTGTAATACAAGCTTAGAGGTCAAAAGGCTAACGGCACTTGTCATATTAATCAGCTATTATGATGACGTTAGGATATGGTTGTTAAATGGATGTGCATGAATTATTCACACAGTTAAACAGAAGGCATACTATATCAGTAGTCTGCTATTAAAGGTTAATGTCCAGGGTATCATATCTGGTTTAAGTGGGTCTGTATAAGCACATTGAACAATATGAGTCCAATACAGACTTCAGCAACCAAATGCATAAAGCCACAATGCAATGCAGGGGCGGACAATAGGCTTTTGTTTTTTTGTTTTTGTTTGAATACACATTATAGTAATTATATTTCTGACAACGTAGGTGAGACAGATGTGTGTTTGTGTGTGTGTGTGTCTGTGTGTGTGTG